>PVJX010013463.1:0-47426 GCA_004027295.1 Dolichotis patagonum | reverse complement strand
CTGACATTATGGTCTGGAGGTGCACCCATTTTCCTAAAAATGGCTCATTTATCTTTCTTTATGGCTACTCAATGAAGAGTAGTACTTCACTGACAACCACAAATTCTGAAGAGAAGACACCAAAACTGTGGCCAGATATTCCCTCTAGGGATCTTTGAGGGGGCAATTGACCCTCCTACCCCTCCATGTCTAGAAGATTGGAACGGCAGATGGATTCCTGAGGGATGTGAAGCTGTGAATTTTCTCTCCCTTCTGCCCACTCTTTCTGGCCAAGTTTCATTACAGAGGCACCAAGACAACCACATGCTACTACAGAGGGGGAAGGCCCTGGTGCCCCTAGAGGAGGGTGCATTTCCCTCCAGGATATGGCGGATTTGTTCTGACCCCTGAGCTGGTCTGAGCAGGGGAGGAGAGAAGTGGCAGGGTGGTAGAGTAAGCAACAGTATCGCCAGGTGTCTCTCATTATCTGAGAGTCAGTAGGAGCACGGACAAGAGCTGAACTCGTGCCATCTTCTAGCACCCACCCAAGAAGACACCCACCATTCTATCACACAAGGACTCCATGGGCAGATGGCTGGAGCTGGAGCTGGGGTGGGGCTGGAAGAGGTTACTGAGGAGTAGATACGCACATCAGGGAGCTGTGGGGTCCAGGACTCCACCAGGACCCCCAAAGAGCACACGGGTGCAGCACAGAGCCAGTGTGCAGATGCTGGTCTCGCTGAGGATGCTGACAGCTGGCAGAATCAAAGCAAAGTGGGGAGCTTAGCACCGCAGGCAGATGGGCACGGAGATGTCCCCCGTAAGGTCCCTGTCCTCTCAGCCTTATACCAGAGCAGTGAGGCCTTAGACTGGAAGGGGAGGAATGAAGCCTTAATACAGGCTGTGTGGTGAGCATTGACCACTTTATGCTAAGTGAAAGGAGCCGGTCACAAAGGCTGGGTGGTGTGTGACCGTGTGTGCTCGGCGTGTGTGACCATGTGTGCTTGGCATTTCCAGATTGAGCAGGCTCATAAGGACAGAAAGCGGATGAATGCTTGGCCAAGGTGCTGCGGCGTCTGTGCTGGGGGACAGTGTAGGGTTTATAGGTGTCACATATATATGATGCGAACAGCAGAACGAAGGAGAGAAAGGAACAAAAGCAACATGTGAACCAATGATACCAGAGGATTCCCCCCTCCCCGACTCAGGAGGCTCCGAGAACCCCAGTCAGGACCTGCAAAAAGGTCCAAGCCAAAACCAAAACAAAACAAAAAGCTACACTTGGGTGTATCTGCTTCAAACTACAGAAAATCAAAAATAAAGAAAAAAAATCCCACAAGAACCCAGAGAGAGGAAAAATTTCTCACCTATCAGGGAGCAAACTCACTACAGCTGACTTTTCAGAACCACAAACAAGATGAGAGTGGCACGAGATACCTAGTGTTGAGAGAGAGAGGGAAAAACCCTGCCAACCTAGAATTCTGTATTCAGTGAAATTATCCTTTAAAAGTGGAAGAGAAGCAATGATTTTTTCTCTGACACAAAAACTGAGGAAATTTCTTGCCAGTAAACATGCCTTGCGAGAAATGTTAAAAGAAGTCTTTGGACAGAGGAAAATGTTATGGGTCAGACCCTCGGATGTAAGGAAAGATGGTGGAAAAGAAATGAGTGAGGGTGGAATTAAAATTTTAATTTTTTCTAATAGATTGGGGATTCTTTGGGAGGCAATGAAAAAAGTCTAAAACTAATGGAAACATGGTGATCTAAATCTGTTGAATTGTATGCTCAAAGCGAATGAATTGCATGATCCTTGAACTCCAGGGCATGGCCATACGGCTGTTATTTAGCCGTGGAGGGGGCCTCAGTGTGCAAGGTGAAGATGTTCTGGGGATGGACAGTGGGGAATGGTTGTATAACAGTGCAAATGGAGTTAATGTCCCTGAATTCCACGCTTAAAAATGGTTAAATGGTAAATTTTATGCTATATAAAGTCTACCAAAAAACTGTGCACATGTCTGGGGATTGAGACCAGGGTCTTTGACTGAATTATGTCTCCAGCAGGTGTTTGTTTTTGGGTTTTTTGAGACAGGGTCTTGCTAAGTTGCCCAGGTTGGCCTTGAATTTGTATCTCCTGCCTCAGCCTCCTGAATAGCTGGTATTATAGATGTGCACTACTGTGCCCAGCTTCTACCTTTTTAAAATTAATTTATTTTTGGCGAAGGGTGGGAGGACAATCTCACTATGTAGTTCAGGCTGCTCTGAACTCATAATGTGGCCCAGGCTGGCCCTTGAACTCGCAGCAATCCTCCTGCTCCAGCTTCCTAAGTGCTAGAATTACCGGTGTACGCCACCACACTCAATTACCATAATTTTTAAAAGTAAATTTTAAAATAGAGGAGGGGAAGTACCCTAGAACCAAACCATGTGCCCCTAGATACTGAAGTTAGAGACAAACCCCAGTCTTAGTCAATGTTTGAGGAAAGAATGCAGGGCTCTCCCAATGCACAGAGAAGGAAACTGAGGCCCGGGGGGGGGGTTGTGGCGCTGCAGAGGACCACACAAGGAGGCACGTGGAGGGTGGGACTAGAATCCAGAGTCTGTTCCAGGCCTGTGCTGGGTGGATTCCACAGAGAGCTCCTCCCCTGGCTGTGTACATCTGTGGGCCTCTCTGGGATGAAGCAATACCCAGGAACCTGGCCAAGGACGCAAACGCCCAGGAAAAAAACAACGAAGTGGGGCATGGTCGGCAGCCTAGCACTGCGCTTGGGTCCCAAAGGCTGCTCCCTCCTGCCTGGCTCAGGGAGCTGCATTCCTAAGGCCATACCTCACCCTGTTACCCCAGATCCCCCTGGCTGAGAGGTAGGAGGCTGTCCCAGTCAGTTAGCCCCTGGGGGTATGTCCTCAGCAGGTTTCTGCACCTCCCTGGGTCCCCTTCAGGATAATCTTGTTCCAGTTGGTTCTGCCAGTCCCGCCCTTCAAATCTGATGGAGAACACTGCCTTCAGGTGCCCTCACCCAGTCTGGTTTAAGGGTGGAGCTGGCTGCCTCAGCCCAAAATGGGAGACTCAATCCTGCACACAAGAGCCTGTCGCAGGGTGGAGGACACAGTTTTGTCTTGAGGAATCTCCAGTCTGAGAGGAGCCAGTCTATACTCAGGCGCTCCCAGCCTGAAGGGGGAGCCCTGAGCCACCAGTGGGAGTGCCCTGCCTCCACGCGCCGGCTTTGGTAGCTCCTTTCTTCCAGATGCCCTCTCCTCTTCCCAGTTGTGGGGTAGCAGCCCACACAGAGCGCTGCTCCTCAGAACTCAGCATGACTCTGAGTTTCCGCACATGACTCCGAATTTCCGCACAGTGGACCTCACCTTAGGTTGTAAGCCACAGCCAACATGGAGACAAACTACCCCTGCGCTGTATGTTCCCAACATGCCACTGGCTTTTGGTAAGAAGCTCTTCAGCCTGGCTGTGACAGCCACAGTCCCCGGAAGGGCACCCCTTTGGCCCAGGACCTGTACCATGCAGGCCTAAGGCAGGATTGCATAGAACTGGAGGAACTCAGATCAGACAGGCCTCTCCTGCCTCTTTGCAGCCCAACACCGAGGTTGGCCCAAAGTTAGGGTGACTGCTTCAGAGCCACCCATGTCATGGTATCAGTCTGGTTCCTACTGCACCCCAGAGCTGTGGTGAGGACTGAAAAAGGAGCTCAGAGTTTGTTTCCCATCTATGTAATGGAAACACTTCTCGCAAGACTGTCACCAAGATTGAACTGGGACAATGCAGTAAAAATGTTAGCACAGGCTGAGTGTGGTGGCGCAAGCCTGTGATCCCATCACTCAGGAGGCGGAGGCAGGAGGGTCACTGTGACTTTGAGACTAGCCTGGGCTACAGAGTGAATTCAAGGCCAGCCTGAATTGCATAACAAAACCCGGTCTCAAAAAGACAAAAACAAACAAAAAACCCAGCATATGTCTGGCCAAGGCAGGTATATGCTAGTTTTTTGGTTTGGCATTTATTTATTTATTTACTTACTTTCCTGCTCAGCAACCAAACCTTTGAAAATAGGGAGGCAGCTCTCTCCTAACTCAGAAGCTGACATTTGCCACCTGCCTCCACCAGTCAGGAGCCTGCCCGGAGCTTGTGGGATACAAATGTGCTGTGGAGGCCAGCAGAAGTCATTGGCAGTGGCAGCACTGAGGCTGGGAAACGGTGGCCCTGACCACAGAAGCAGAAGCAGACACTTCCTGCATGAGGCACCTTGCCTGTGCCCAAGCCACCACCCTGCCTCGACCCCTGGCCTCTCTCTGAGACCAGTTCTCCAGTTGATTCCGAGAGCGCCTTGTTGTCCTTCCAGGAAATTCTTGTTCTGCTAAGTCGATTTCCATAGCTTTTACCCAAGAAACTTGACCAGTTTAGAAACTATTGTGAGAAGGGCAGACAACACACCCCAGCAAGATGGGAGAGCTGATCATCTGGTCTAGTTGGGCCTAAAGACAGGGAAAACCCAGTTTGTGTCTAGGGATTTGAATTGAGCAGCCAGTGGTATGTAGTGATGAAACAGCTAATTAAATTACATTTAATTAATTAATTAAACGATGGCCTGTGGCCATCTGGAAAAATGTGCCACTGAAGGCAGGGCTTTGAGGGCTTGAGTCAATGCTGCCAACAAATGGCTCGGAGATTTTGAAGACAGATGATGCCTCTGACATTAAACAATGAAAAGAAAAAGGACAAACTTAAATCCTTAATTTCTTAGCTCAAGGCATAGACTGGAACCTAGGAAAATTCTATAGAACAGAACTAAAAATTCTCCCCTCTTTTTCTGCAGCAGGATAGAGCTTGTGGAAAGCCTGGTACAAAATCAGATCCTAAATTCCAATAGCTGCTGAGCTCACAGCCTCTTCCTCTTCCCTGCCTTCTACATAAATGCTGACAGCTCCTCAAGGCTGGCCCTGGGTCTTTCCTCTCCTTGCTCTGCAGCTCTCCAGCATGTGGGATGCATTTGGCTGCAAGTAACAGAAAGCTGTACAGGTGGAGGCCACCTGTACAGGTAGGCGGCTCCTGGCACAGGCGGATCTGCTGTCAGCACGTGGCTGCTTTTCATCTGCAGCTCTGCGATTCCCCAGGTTGGCTTCATCAGTGGGATGATGAAGCCAGCTCAGACTGGCTTGCAAGCACTGATATGTGTACCCTAAAACAATGTTCCCTAGGTCATGTTGGTAGCTTGAAACTGGCCATGGTTGGCATATTCACATCATGGAAATCAGCAAACAGTACAAGTCTGGAGTTTTGTTTTAATTGGAGAGGAGGTATATCAGTGTGCCAATATCAGGTGTATCAGTGTGTTCTGTCCTCAATCTGAGTCTCTAAAGGGATGGCATGGGCCATCAGCTTCTTTATTTATGTGCCCAGGAGACAAGGACAGAAAGACTCTCCTTGCCCATGGAACCAGACCCTGCTCCCCAGCCTCAACTGAGAATGAGCACCAGCTGCTGACAGACCGGCCTGCTCTCACCAGGATTCCATTGGAGCTGGACTGTGGGCTCGGTTTCTCCTGAAAAGCAAGGGCTCTGAACAAAACGAGGGTGCTTTAAGGAATGAGGAAAGAAGACGTAGAGATGAGTGGGTGGCAACAATGTCACCATACTCTCTCAGGGTGGCTCACCCACACCTGCAGCTTCTCTGACCCCCAGCTGTGTGCCCAGCCCAGGGAACTCTGATATGCAGACTTGCATAATTAACCACCTCCTGGACCCCTCCACTGGGCAGGAATAGCAAGCACCATAGCTGAGGTACACAGAACTCCTTGTGTACCAGGCTTCTCTTTACATGTTGGACTCAGATTTGCCCTGCTAATCCACATGGTGCCCTAAGAGGTGGCTCCACTGTAACCCCATTTGCAGATGAAAAAATGAGGCTCTGGCAGTGCTGGGACAAAAACCAGCCACCTGGTTCCAGGTCACTACCCTGAGGGTCACTCTACCTGTCCTCCATCGCCCCCACATTTGTGGTGATGCCTCAGACTTGTCAAATTGTCTCTGCACCTGCCTGTGGCCCCCACCTCCTTGCTGACCACCAGCTCCAGAAAAGCCAAGGCCAGGATAGAAGCCACACTCTGGCTGGCACAGTGCTCCTGTCTCGTAGTCCTCTGACTCCATGAGCCATGAGTTCTCTGGGTGCCAGAAATGGGCCCTACTCCACATGCCCAGTGTCCCCAGCCCCTGGCACAGGGGCTCCCTGGTCAAGAACAGGTGGGTGAGTGCTCAGCCCAGGCCCTGGGTTCTGGTGGTCCTCACGTGCAGACGTCTTTGCCCAGCCTTCCGGCAACGTCCTGGCAGCCCCTCCACCACCCCAGCTGGGTCTACTTCACACGCTCAGCACGGATCTCCTTACCTCCGCTCTCAGCCTCCTTCCTGCTTTACTCTTTTATTAAGATTCTAATTAAATAATTCTAATTAAGTGTAATGAGCTGAATCGACAAACTTATTGCGATAAACGGCATTCAAGACATGCTCTCTGCTGATCCTTCTTGGGCAGTGGTGCGGATGGCACTGGGTCCTGCTGCCTGGGGGTGACTTGGCAGCGGTACCTCAGTGCCACACAAGGACATGGCCACTCAAGAGCCACAGGCCGGATACCACAGCCCAGCCAAGGCCTCCCCTGGCTGGGCGCCTCTGCCTCTTCCTTCTATAAGCCGAAGTCCCCTGATTTGGGGTGTGAGAAGCAGAGGCTTAGCCCTCAGTCAGGCCGTGGTGGCACATGCCTCAGGCTAGTCCCAAAGTCTCCGCCGCCTCCTCGTGAGGCCGGGCAGCCAAAGATCCAGACCCAGAACTGGGGTTTGCTAATCATGCCGGGGTCTGTGTCTACCTTTCATCCTGGCTCTCTACAGAGGAAGAAATGCTCTGATCTGTTGTGTGGCCTTTGTCAAGTTCCGCCCCAATCTGGGCCCCATCACAATTTCTAGCAGATGGCAGGCTAGATAGGGGTGTGGGAGCTGCTGTGAGAGAGAAAGTGGTGGAGCACTGCCTCAGGCCTGGCCTTGTATCCTGGGCCTGCCCCTTCCGGGCTGTGTGACGTCACCTCATCTCTCTGAGCCTCAGTAATAACGGCCACCACTGACCAACCGCCTCCTGTAAGTCAGGCTCCCTGCTTTATATCTGCTGTCCTAGGTTGCTGCTTTAGAAATTGGTTCAAACCCAGGCTCTGCCCCTTCTCTGCTGAGTGACTCCCCCTATCTGGGCCTCAGCTACCTCTTTCTGCAAAACAGAAACAGTGCCCACCTCGGAGGATTAAATGAGGGAGCACATGTAATGGCTTTAGAAAGTGACTGTTGCACAGAAAGTGCTCCCTTCATCTTCACAGACTGTAAGGTGAGTCCCCATAACCTTGACCAAGGTTATGGAACCAGCAAGTGACCAATGTAGGATTTGAACCCAGGCCCTTCTGATGTCTAACTGTGCTCTTTCCAGAGTGGAAGTCCTGGCTTTTCCTAAAGGACTCCGGTTTCCCTGCTCTTACTGAGGGCTGGCAGGGCCCGACGATAGTCTTCCAAACAGATGGCAGGAGACCTGGCCCAACCTGGGGACTTGGGAGACAAGGGTTCTGAGCTCAGAGTCCTGCATCTGGGGACCAGGGCCAAAGACCTGCCTGCTTCAGCTGCTGGAGATGTCCTGGGTGCTGATTCAGCCCCCAAGAAACAGGCACTAGCCTTCAGGTTTTCACTCCCTGCAAAAACAAGTGCTGAGCTGGGAGGACTGAGACAGCCAGCGCTGGACAGGGCGGGGCCAAAACACACACCACACTGCCACCCCTCCAGACACCCTCCAGGCGCCACAGACATACAGAGGCACACGCCTGTGCCTCAACTCACGTGCATGTGTCACACTCGGGTCTAAATGCCCGTGTACACAGCCACAGAGCTGGCAGAACACACGTGGGGACACTGGCTCCACCACATTTGCTGCTGGCTGGCAGTGACAAGGGGCATCAGGCTGCATACCACACAGGATGCCTGAACCCCACTCAGACCACGACACACGCCACCCCCAGGACATGCACACCAGGGACACCACAAAGCCAGGCTCTGGCTGTGCACACCTGCTTTTCTGCCACTGACCACCCAGATGCCCCCAGCTGGGAAATGGGGGTGGGGCAGTGCTGTCCCCTCATCATCTGCCCCTCTGCCCCTTGTCAGCTGCTGAGCTTTCTCCTCTTGGGCCTGGAGAACTGCTGCGGCCTCCAGAGTCACCATGGGGACCCTCACTGAGCAGCATCCTTGTGTCCCTGCAGAGCCCCCAGTCAGCCTCCCTCAGGAGCAAGTCAAAAGCCCCTAGCAGGGCTGCTCTCTGTCCCACTTCCCTGTCGACACCCCGCATTCTTCACCCACATCACCCTGCCCCCTTCACACATCCCAAGCTTCTGCTGTATCTGTGCTATTTTCTCCACTATCACTACCCTTCCTTGGGCCAGCCTCACCCTACATACACAGCATGTCCCATGGGGTCCCTGTCCCCTTCCTGCCTTCTTCCCTCACCCATGCTCCCTGTACCAGTGTGAGGGGAGGGTCTGTCATCCCTCACCACTAGAACACCAGCTCCGTGAGGAAGGGAATGACTATCATTCTGCTCCCTGCCATGATTCAGGCACATAGGACTCAGTGGGCACAGCTTATCAAGGTTGCCACAAGAACCACTTTGACTTTGGCATCTGGGGCAGGCCCAGCCAGCATGCCGACGCCTGGGGTACGTCCTGGTGTGGTCAGGGTGTGTTACCCCTGGGTCTCAGGGATCAATTGCATCACTGTTCTAAGGATTAAATGAGAGGTAACATGTGGCCTCTCAGTGTGGCCCCCCAGCACGTGGGAGGCATGGAGGCCGGGTCTCCCCTGAGCCCCCACCCCTGGAGTGTCACAGTGTGGTGGGGGGAGCGCTCCATTAGCTCAGAGCCAGATGCCTGAGAGCCACTCTCCACCTCTCCTCACCTGGGATTCCACCCACAGGAACAGTCAGCTGGTGGTAGTTCCAGCCTTGTCGCATTCCCTGGTCCCTTGGAGGGACCTCTCCAGGGATTGTGAACAGCCTTTCAATGGAAGCAGCCAGAGCGGTTTGTAGCATGTTCCCTAAGGCCATGGGTTGGCAGGGGGTCGGGGCCTGTATGTGCACCTGAGTGGTGTGGGGATGGAAACTCCAAGAACATGTTTTGTGTCCCCTGCCCCAGCTCTGCCAGCTTGGGTGGGCCTCATCCTGGGGTAGCCGCCTACACTGCCCCACCCACAGAGCACCAACAGCACTAGTGCCAGCTGTACAGTAGCATGTTCTAGTACAGCAGGAGCTTTAACTTGTTAACCCCATGACTCCTCACATACCCATCACCATCCTATTGCACAGATGAGCAAACAGACTACTGAGTCATGTATGAGGTGACCACGTGGCAGACCCAGGATTCAAACTCAGCCCCGTCTGCTGTGCTCCAGAGCTGCGCGGGCCAATCTTCCAGGCCTCTGTGCAGCAGCCTGAAATGCAGATGGGATCTCAGGGCTTGATGGGGAATGGAGAGATGTGTGAGTTGATGCTTGTTAACATGCTTGAGAATTCACCGAGGTCCTTCTCCAGCCTCTTATCGTAATCATTTCCACTTCCCTGCAAGCCCTGCCTCCCCTGAGCCCGAGGTCCTGTGCATGGAGCATGGAAAGGACTCTCTCCTCTCCATGGGTGGACAGAGGACAGGGCATGAGGTCCATGAGACATATGGGTCAAGTCTCAGCTCTGCCTCTCAATTGTCTTTGAGTCTTGGGGGCATCTTGTTTCTTCTGGGGGCTGCATTTCCCAACTGTAAATAAAGTGAGGGCTGGAGGGTCATCAGGGGCCTCTTGCTTTGAGAGGATCTTGGAAACCAAGCTCTGTGGTCAGGGCAGAGGAATGGGCCATATCCAAGCTGGACACACAGGGGCCCTGGGTATAAGCCTTGAACGCCCAAGCCCAGGGCACAGGAGACAGTGTGTTAGATGATGGGCCCGCTGACTCACAAAGTGCGTTGTTGGTCTACGTAGAAGCCAGGCCCCTCTTCCACTCTACAGGTTCTCTCAGGAAGCCAGGCTGGCTCTACCCTCTGATGAGCCCTTTCACTGAGGGCCAGAGCTATGCTGGGATAGCCAAGACTGGGGCCATGCGGCAAACTGAATACGGGCCCTGGCTTCATTTCATGCAACCAAGCTAGCAAATCTCCAGCCTTTCTCCCTCGTCATGAGGCCCTGCTGGACTCCTCTCTCCCAGGACCCCATCCTGGCGTCCCCAGACACCATTCCTCAGTTCTGACTCTCAGTGTCCCGCTGGTGTCGGGAACTGCATGGCCAGGGCCCTTTCCAGCACACCATGACACATTCCCCTGGACTATGAAGGGGCCAGCCATTCACACGGGCCAAGCTAGGGATCAGCAGGTGCACTCAGAATTACTGTCTAGCAACATGGACTTCACAGTCCACATCTGTCTTGGCTGGAAGCAGAGGTGCCCAGCAGCTCTGTGTCAACACCTGGCTGAGGTTACTCTTGGCCTCAGTAAGCAAGTCACCATGTTCTCCAAATGTTCCAAGTGACCTCAAGAAAGGGAGGCCCACAGGACAAGGAAGACAAGGAATCTGAATTGCAGGCGTGCCTGCTAGCAGCTGTATAAGGCTGGCAAGTGTACAGCAGCTGTATAACCTGTGGGCCCCAGTGTCACAGTCTTTACAATGGGCTAACATCACCTCTAGCACTGTTGCTGCAGGAGCTTAAAGGGGTTGCGTGGATGCTGCTGGTGTGCTCCCCTCCTCCACCCTCGCTGGGGCTGGCATTCACCTCCATTCCGAGGAAGCCTTTCTGCTGAGACACCAAGGCTCATGCTGGAGCCACACTGGCAAGCTGGATGATATTGCTGGCAGTGAGATGGGGGCCTGATTGATGAGATGCAGCCTTGACCCTGAGTCTAAGCTAGTCTAAGCTGGGCATGTCCAGAGAAGTGGCCCCAAGGGCAGTCAGCTGAAGGAAGGCTCTGTTGTGCTGGTTTGAGGCTTGTCCCTGCCCTGGCTCCACTGGTGAAGAAGCCACTGCCAGCCATGCCCAGGTTCCGTGCTGCAAACACAGCAGGGCAGATGCATCTTGGCTTGGGTGCCCTTTGCTCTACGAAGAAGGGTCCAGAGCAGTAGAAATGAGTTCCGGGTCAGAGTCCTAGCCACTTCCTACTGGCAGTGAGTTCAATTTGTTTATCTTCCAACTCACTCCCATTTCTACATTAGGGCCAGGACCACCGTCTTGTGGCAAAGCTGTAAGCATTGGTGACACTGATAGTGACTAAAAAGGACTGAATGGGGTCAAAGGCCACTTCCTAATAAACACACAGGCCACCTGCTCTGATCCACACGTGCACAGGTAGAGGAAAGCTGAGGACCAGGCCCCTGGATGCCACGCCAGCGCCCTGGATGTGGAACCCACCCTGATGCCCAACCCATGCTTGTCTAAAAGCCCTCGGAGATATTTAATTGGGATGATTTCTCCCGAACACCAACATCCACTGAGAGAAGCTGAAGGTCACATCAAATCTGAAAGGCAACTTTGTTCTTCCCACTCCATCCGTTATGCATGAAAGAGCAGACGGCGGGTGCTCAGGATTCATAATTTGAGACATCCGGAAACTAAAGACTTTGGCCAAATTTAAACTGAAAGATGAACTTGTTGGGTGTCTTTTAAAATTACAGGGGAAAGAAGAAAGGAGAGAATTTCTTAGTCTCTGTGATCCACTCAGAATTCACAGGGAGTCTGCCCAATGGCGGACATCAGAGGGCTCTGCCTCTGGGTCCTGGACATTTGAAATACCACTGTGTGGAGAGAGATAAAGAGACAACGCCTAAGGAGACCCCGCAAGCTGCAGCACTGGCAGGGGACTGAGGAGTCCCGGAACAGCAGCCAAAGACTAGAAGAGCAGTCTCGTACTGCTGGTCACTGTGCAGATGGAGAGGAGGCTGAGGGCAGCTCCACCACAGACATCTCCTTAAAGGCCAGGATGTGACAGATGAGGATCACACGGTGACTGGGCTGTGACTTCACCAACCACTCAGGGCACAACTGCCTTCCTCTCTGAGCCTGGAGCCCTCAGCACTAGGGGAACTGGTGGCATCTGGGCTCAGCGTGGCCATCGTGAGCTAACCCGGGAGCTCAGCAGTACTTCCTTGGGATGCAGGAAGTACTTGCTCAATGTAGTCACAGTCACTGACTTGGATTTTTTTAAACAATATGGTTCCAATGTGCCTTTGCTCTCATGTAATCTTTGTGTCACACGAGCATATAGTCTACCGACAACGTGAGCCCAGCTGGGTGGAGAGAGGAAGAATGTCGTACTTTGTTCACAGAAGGTAAAACCAAGACTCAAGGAAAGAAGTAACTGATTGGGGGTCAGAGTCCCTAAACAGCAGACCCAGAACTGGGCTCAGTCTCCCAAGTCACTCAAACATTCCTGTCTCCTGTCACACAAAGCTGCACATCCTGGGTCTGCGGAGGCCCTGCCTGGCCTTTGGCCCCAGCACCGAGGCCAGGCCTGGTTTGCATGCAGCACAGAGTGCATCTAGCAAGGGGATAAAGGCCGTCAATCATTTGACAATGTGATGGAAATGACATGTTCCACGGGGAAAAGGCCCACAAGGACATACACAAATCTTCTATGCATTTCAGGGGCCCATGGACCGTGGCTCCCAGCTTTCAGAGACCTTATCCATGTGGACACACTGGGTCACTGGCCAGCCTCTGGAAGTTGTCCAGCGGTGACCTCATCTCACACATGCCTGTCTGCAGGGTGAAGCGGGAACTCTGAGACCATTATCCTTGCTCTGGGTGCAGTGTGGGTACTGTTCCTTGGTGTGTTGCCCAGCCAGGTGTGTGGCCACTTCCACTTCCACTGCCAAAGGGTAGGAGCTACCAGCTGCTGCGCTGTGGTCACTCCATCTAAGTGCTGCCTATATTTCAAAAAGAACGTTTATTGTTTGGTTTTGTCCTCATTAGCCTCCCTTTACAGCATCACAAAGCAAAGCACAAAACTTGGCTGCTGACATGCGGGAAGCACAGACAGCTATCAACAAGAGACAGACGAAGGCAAAGTGTGGCCAGCACAACACAGGAGGCCCGCCAGAGCCTTGTGCTGAGGGTGCCTGTGTCCTACCCCACCCCTGCTGCCCAGACAACTACAGAGGCCGATACCAAGGGGGATGCAGGGGCACGAGTGTGGCAGGGAAAGGAAGTTACCTTCCTTCTGAGGGAGGCCCCTGGAGCCCTTCCCTCAGGCCTGTTCTGATACACTGTTAGACATACAGCTTCTAAGAAATGCGGTGTTTCCTGGGGATACAGAAACCTGCCCTGACAGGCCAGGCCACAGTGAGGCACCTGGGATGGGGAAGATGCTCAGGCTTGGCTGGGTTTCAGGATGCCAGAGCCCTAAGCAAGGAGGAAGGGAAGAGAGATTCTAAAGACAGCTCGCTGCTGGGATGTCCTGACTGGGCCACCCTGTCAGGAAAGAGAACAGCGTGATGCTTACGGAGTTTGATTTTGTTTCACCCTTGGATTTAGCAGACTTCAAACACTTGCATCTTCATGGAAATTGACAGTGAGAAAGCCAGCAGGGCACAGAGGCTTGTGCCAGTTCTGTGTGGAAAGGCACCAGATGGTTTGTTATGAAACACACTTTAGTCAGAAAATAGCTGGGGATTTTTGGTTCCTGGGAGGACAACAAAGCTAGAAAAGGGGAGGTATGAGTTGTGAGAGGTGGCAGCAGAGAAAGCAGCTTTGGCATCAGATCTAGATTCTATTTGACTCCACCCTCTCCATTGAGTGTGAGCTCTGTTTCTTCATCTGGAAAATGGCTGCAAAATATTCCTACATGAATGTAGATGCTAGTTTTCACCCATCATCCAGGAAGTACTGGGAGACGGGACACAAGGGCACTCACATGGACACAGACAAAACAGAAGAGCAGATACAGCCTCGTCCCAGGAAGGGGAGCAGTCACAGAGAGCTGATCCCCGCCAGTCACAGTCAGACTCTGGAAGTCACAGGCAGCCAGTCACTCTGGGCCCTAGCACAGGTGGGTACCATCCAAAGGGACTCTGGGCCCCCTCTGAGGAAGGAAAGGCAGGAAGAAAGCTCTATTCAATGCAGCACCACGGAGGCCACACCGGCTGTATGTCTTAAAGTGCCAAGCTGTGTGTTGTCTTTGGTCAGGAGCTGCCTCCTGAGAGCTCTGGGGCCAGGGCTTGAGCCCAGGCCCACTGGACACTGAGGAAGGCAAGCCTGAGGGCCCCAGGCCTCTCTGGAGGTGGCTGTCTCCTCCTGAGCACAGGTGACGAGTTCTGGTTGTTTTCCATAAGAGTGGGGATGTCCTTGTGGAAATCCAGGTTCTTAAAAAGAAGGAGGGACAAGAAATGCTTTGGTCACTGTTCTGTCATCCACAGAGAGCAGAGCTACTCAAGAAAGGAAAGAGCACGAAGCCAGTCACAGCACTGCATCCGTTATGTGCCTGATGCAAAACCGGTTTCCAACCATAGACCAGGAGTCACTGAATAAATATTCAAGGCTTCTTTCAGTTTGCAGAGAAAGAGCAGGTTAAAAAAAAATTTCTCGTCTTCCCTCTGGTTGACTGGCTGCAGCTCTGATCTGCAGGCTGACGTTACTGTGGGCCGGAAAGGAAGGCTGGTAGGTCTTGGAGCTGGTTCCCCCACTACAGGTAGCTTTGGTCGGTCACGTTTCAGGCTGGTTGCATCCTGCTGGCCCCAGGCCCTCAGAAGCTGAAGAGGTCATCCTGGTCAGTGCCAGTGCTGTCAGGCTTGTTCCAGTCAACAGGAGAGAGGCACTGGGCATAATGGATGTCCTGTGTTGACAGTCCGGTGTCTAGGACCTGGGGGTTCGTCCTCGACTGTGCCAGCCTGGAAGACGGAGTTGTGTGAGCTTAGTGCTGGAGCCTGAGAAGCAAGCGCAGCCTGGCCAGTACCAGGGGCAGAAAGGAGAGGAAAGGGCAGGACAAAGGGCAAAGGAGAATATCCCAGCAGTCAGGGGAGGTCCAGTCTCTGAACAACAGGCTACCCTTGAGGGTCTAAACTGTGGGCCAGGGAGTGGGATCCTCTTCTCCCCCATCCCCACGCCCAGAAAGGCCAGAGTGCTCACACTGAGCTCAGTCAGGACAGGAGCTGCCCAGGGAAAAGGGGAGAGGGCAGCATGAGGAAGGCAGGGACCACTGGCCATGGAAGGTATCCACAATAAGGTGAGCTAAGTACATGACGGCCCACATTCTCAGGAGGTATTTGTGGGCACTTTTAACAGCCTGGAGAGGGGTCTGACACATGGGCCAAAGCAAAGCCAATGGGTTTCACATACTGTCTATGTACAGGACTAGCATGAATTAAGCCCAAGTCTGGGCTGTGTGATTACAACATGCTGTTATTTTCTGTTTAATGCTTTGCTGACTTTTGAAATTGTTAATAAAGGGCACATGATACTCAAATAATCCAAGAAAAGCAAATGAAAGCTTTTCTTCAAAAGAGGAGGTGCTGTGAGCCAGGGAAGCAGGGAAGGTGGGGAGAAGGTCTCTGCTTCTGTAAAGGGGCCACACATGCTGCTCCGCCGGCCTGGACTGAGGGGCTGTCCACCAGGCTGCAGTAGGCAGCAGGCGATGTCGGGGCAGGCAAGGAGGAAAAGCCACCAGACTGTCCCACCCAACAGACCCCTAACCTTAAGTGACATCCCAGAAGTGGGAGGGCTGCAGGGAACTGCTGCAAGTTCCAAAGTAGAAAGCAGGGCCTGAGTGACTAAGGACCAGAGCATAGAACCCTGAGCCGGCTGCCAGGCCTCTCCTCAACCATGCACTTCTTGGCAGTATGTCTGCTGGCTGAAGGAGCCAGGACTACAGGGATGGCCTCTGGGAAAATGGGGAATCACCACTGCCCTGGGGCTTTACCAAAATCCCTGCTCAGGGCCTGACATCCTTCTCTGTGCAGCACTAAAGGGGCTTAATCATGCACTGCCTTTTCCCTGTCTCTACATAAAGACAAGCTGTGCTCAGGGGAGGGGACAGAGCCTGCAAAAAGCCAGCATGTGGAGGCCGCCGCCCCCGGTATAGGAAGAGGAAATGAGCTCGAGCTGCACTGTTTAGCACAGCTCAGGTTGTGGCAGAGCAGTCACCGAGATGAGGTTTTGGTTCAGTAAGAAGAGCTTTCTAACACATCTGGCCCCTCTGAAAGGGCTTCCCTCCCTGGACAGTGAGCTCTGTGCCGGGAGGTGTCTGAGTAGAGGTGGGATTCTGGATCTGGAGGGGAGACAATCAGAGGGACTCATTCTCAGGCATGGCAGTATCCTGGGAGGAAAGGGAGACAGGGTCAACCCTGGGTAAGCAGCCAACATTACCTAGAAAATGCTTCATCCAGGCCATCGTCCAGCTCCTTCGGGAAACAAAGCAGGAGGTGAGAGTTCTGAGTGGGATCCTACGCTCCCCTCAGGGGTCTGTCCTACCCTGGTGACCTACAGGGCTTGGCACAGGGGTGTAGGGGTTACTCAGAGAAACAGGCACAGGCAGGGCTCCCATTTGACTGCAGCTACAGCCTCTCAGCCCAAGGATCCACAGCTGGGGCAGGGACAGGAGAAAGGGGCAGTGAGTTCAGTCCCAGCTCTGGCACCAGCTGCCTGTGAGATCCGGAGCAAGTCATGGCTTCTTCTTGAGACTCAGGTTTTCTCCCCATAAAATGGGGAGATGACTTCCTGATGACTTCCATAGATTCCAAATTCCAAAAGGCACAGAAAGGGTGGAGGAGGTTGCCTTTCATCCGATCCTTCCAAAGCCAAACTCAAACCCTCATTTCACATAGATGACTGATGACTGCAGCCTCAGTGCAAAAGCACTGGGCATGGTTCCTTGGCCTTGGGCAAGCAGGAAGAGTAAGGTCCCCACAACAGAGGACAGGTGTTGGGACACCCAGGTTGCCCACAACAGCCAGAAAGCCCTGACAGTGACTAAAGTCCCTTAATGTTCTAGATTCTTAAAAATTAAAGATATGACTAGTGACCATGCAATCTATAGTAGACCCTGGACCAGACTAAGGACATGGAAGGACAACGGAGCAAAGGGACGCTCTGCGGAGCTATGTAAGAGGCTTGTATCAATGTTCACTTTCCAATCCTGATCACTGTCACAAATTCTCTGTATTATTATTATTATTATTATTATTATTATTATTATTTTTGTACCAGGGATCAAACTCATAACCTCATGCTTGCCAGGTAGGCACTTATGCCACTGAGCTAAATCCCCGGCCCTCTTTGCACTATTTCATAACATAGTCTGAAATTATTTCTAAATGGAAAATTAAGAGTTCAGGTTCCTCTGGGAGATTTGTGGGCAGAGGTCATGGTCCTCAGTGAGGGGAAGAAGCTGAGACCCAGAGAGGTGCAGGGGGCTTGCCCTAAGTCACAGGGAGTCAAGGGTCAGGCTGACAGCAGTTCAGTCCCTGGCTCCCCATGCAGCAGCTAAGCGGGGAGGGATGTCAAGGACAAACTCTGCCCTGCCAAGAACAAGGGAGCCTTTGGCTGATCCTCTGGTGGGCAGAACTGTGGATGCTCTGACCAAGAGGCTGGGCACTGTGAGGAGACAGCTGTGCTGGGAGCCAGGACTGCTGGGGACGCAGCGCTGGGTTCAAAGGAGACATTGTTCTTTCCCTACCCTGGGCCTGGGTGCTGCTGGGCTGGACGCGGTCCTCCCAGAGGCCCACAAGTCACAGTGTGAGGGCCTGGACCCAACAGCCGCCTTAGGCTCATCCACAGATCTGTCTGCGGCTCACTGGATCCTGTGGGGGCCACAGGGGACAGGGTCACTTACCCAGATGACACTGCTGCTGCTCAAGGCTTGGGGCCTCAGTGCTTCATCCACATTAGAGGCGTTAGCACTGACTGTGGACAACGGGGCCTTGGTGGTTTCTTCCAAGTCCAATAGGTTCCCAGTGGCCACCACTGTGAGGGAGTCCAGTGGCATCAGAGGGAGATTAGCTACTTGTTTCCTGCCCTCATCTCCTGACCCCATCTCAGTGGCATAAGAGGCCCCTGACCTGTCCAGTTCCTGACACCCCCTTCAGACATGGCCTTGCCCAAGCCTGTCACCAGACCAGCCAGAGCCCTACCTGATACTTGCTGTTCGCTGGTCAGCTGCCCACAAAGTGAGAGAGAGACCATCCCCCTCTGATGGCTGAGACTAACTTTTATATCTACAACAGCTGTCAAGTTCTTCAGAGGGCACACAGCAGGGTGTGTGTGTGTGTGTGTGTGTGTGTACATATACACACACATATTTTTTATATAGTTTTTATATGTGCACAGAGACAGAGATGAAAAACATGCACAAAAACAAGTTCATTTTCTCTAATTAATTTCTCCATAATGAATGTGTATTACTGACTTAACAAAACAAAATGAAACTCCCAAAGTTGACCTCAGCCCAGGAGAGAGGGCCCTGGATGAAGGGCGGGCTCTGTAGCCTGCAGCTGAGGGCCCCTCCCTGCCCAAAACTCACAGCTTTTGAAGGAGGGTGTGTTGTCATGGCGGGTCCCCAGTGCATCCCCTCCCTCTTGGCTGGCTTTCTCTCTCTTTTCTTTCTCTGTGGGATCAAGACACAATACGTCAGAGCCCCAGATCCAGCATTCTGTCCCACAACCACCGGGCAGGAGGTAGACTCAATCTCGGAGGCACCACTAGGTCTCCAGAGGGAGAAGGACACCTTGCAGACGTTGCTTAAGCCTTATAAGCACCCTGAAGAAAGAGACAGCCAATGTTCCTTTTTCAGAAGGAAACACTGAGACTCAGGTGGGAAGACCTGTTGAAAATCACAAGCTGGGTCGAGGGTAGAGGAGGGAGTCAGTCGAGGTCTGACTCTGGGCTTTATCTGTCTCCCCAGCCCCTACCCCACCCCTGCCTTGATGCTGATACTCACCTTCCTTGGCTGCCTGCCAGAACTCGAAGGCAACTTTGAAAGCCTGGGCCACAGTAAGGGTGACAGCCTGCGCCTGAAAAACAGGAAGTGGGGCTGGGAGGGGTACATTTCAGCCAGGGAAGAGCAAATCTAAACTGGAGGGTCGGGAGTCCAGGCCAGAGCTCCAGACTTCCTCGCTGCAGCTGTTAGGGGTCAACCACAGGCTTGCAGTAGGAAGAGCTGGCCCCTCCCATGTTACCAAAGCAGCTTGGGGCTTAAGGAAGGTCCATCCTGGAGAGGGAGCTGGGCCTCTAGCCCAGGTAAATTCCCATCCTCATTCATCCTCCCAGTGGCTTCTCACCTTCATGTTTTTCCTTCCACTTTGGGCTTTCCTGAATCAACTGACTGTGAGACTCACTTCTTAAGAGAAGCCTTCCCTAACTGCCCAAGGACTTCACACACTACCTGAACCCTTGGAATTAGAGAACAGAAGAGCCAGGGCTGGAAGGGTCCAGCCACTGTCTGAGTAAGTTACAGCTAGAGAGGTGAAGAAAGACTAGGGATATGCAGGGTTAGAAGGACTGGTAACTGAATTCCAGCAAGCGAGGAGGCAGCTGATGCACTTCCTGAGCAAGAGCAAGATGTCAACGAGTGTCAGGGATCAAAATTATTCAGTGTCATAACCAATGGTCTTTGCCCTACTCCCACCCCCAACTCCCATCCATGCCTTCAACTCCTTTCAAATGCCATTTCTTGCCCTCTGGCATCATGTATGAGTGGCATTAGCTCTCATATCTGTGCCCTAGTCTGAATGCTCCCTACCAGCCCTGCTCCAGCGCATGTGAGGCCCCTCAGTGGTGGCAATGAAGCTGGCTGAATTATACCCATCCAAGAAGCAGGACTTCTGAAGCTTCCTGCAGCCCAGACCTCCCAGTTCACATTTATCCCAATACCCTGCTCTGTGACTCCAGGGTTAACCGGCTGAGTCTGGGAGTGGAAGCCCCAGAGTTTGGAGCTTTGGCTGATGCTGGCAGCACTGCCAAGCTTTGTTCTGAAAGCCCTCCCTGGTGAGAGCAGAATGTAAGACTCTCAAGTGCAGAAGTTCAGGCCTAACCAGCCGTGGCCCCTTTCCCCTTCCTACCACCAGACAACGCAATTTAATTGAGAAATGAATCTGTGGCCACTACCTTCAAAAACTCTTTTTTTTAAAAAAAATTTTTTTAAAGCCCTAAACAAGCTGAGTGATCTGTGCCAATTAAACTTCACAAAGTATGAAATCTCATTTGAATGTCTCCATCATTTACATTTTTGATGGAAGTACGGATGCTTTATGGAAAAACTTAAATATGGTAATTAAGTTTGAAAGTCTTCACAGCTGTTTACAATTTAAGCTGTCATGTCTGAATCAGGTTTAATAGATCCAGTTACCATTGAGAATTGCCTGTGAACTAAAAATATGGGCTAATTACTGGCCCAAGTCATATCACTCTATACCCAAGCAAGGACTGGTCACCCAATGTGGCAGGGACATGGAAACACCTTTATTCTTGCCTGTAGGAAACCTGAGGACTCAAGTTTATAGTATTTTTACATAAATCTGCCAGTTGATTTGCATATACTCCCCACCCCTTTTCCCTGATGTCCCAAGCTATAAGTTAAGGCAAATATAACTGGAGCTGGAGCTGTGTGCAGGTGGCTGAAGGCCCAGGCTGGACAGGGACTCCAGGTTGGGACTGGGAAAGGGACTACTTCTGGGTGGCTGCAAGAATCCAAAGCGACATCAGAAGGAAAAATTGCTGGGCCTGCAGGGATATAGCTCAGAGGCACAGTGCCTACCCAACAAGTGCAAGGTCCTGAGTTTGACTCCCAGTACCAACAAACATAAAGAACAGCAAAACAAAAAAAGAACTGCCAGGACTGCTTCGGGAAGACTTCATACTGCACAGGACAACACCCAGCCCTCCCCCGCATGCCTCTGGCTGTGGTCTGTTTGTCACCCTGACTAGTGTCTACTCAGTCTACTGTTTCATGTCATGCCTTTGTTCCCAGTAACCAGACTGTTATTCCTTTGAAGGATGTCACCTACTCAGACCAAATCAGCCCTGTGCCTCTAGCAGCCCTGATGCCCAGAAGTATGAACCCTTGCATGAGGATTAATCCAGGAATGTGGTCAGCCACTTGGGGGGCAGGGAGCCACCCCTCAGGCAGGATGGAACTGGGGTATCCAGGCCCTGCACCTGTATAGCAACCCTGAGCTCCTCCAACTCTACTTTTGAGCCCACAGGCTGAAGTCCCCTTAGAGGCCTCCCTCCTAAGCAGATAGAAACGTTTCCTTGTAGGGAAACTTCTGACTGTGCACAACAGGACTAGAGAAGGAAGTCCTGGGTGGCTGTGCAGCCCCAACACTGGGGTCATGCCTTCCACGGCGGGAGGAACCCCTCCTTTCTTCAAGCTCCTTGCTCACCCAGGCACCCTAGGGGGGAGGTGCAGGATGGAGATGCAGAAGAGAGGGCTGTTAGCATCCCACTCAAACTCCACTGCAGGCTGCCTGTGCCTCGCTATCCATCAGCCAAGAGCCAACAGCCCCTCCGTGGTGTGCCTTTGCACTTTTAATTCCCACACTGGTGGGCACTTACCACCTCCTCTCAGCCTGCCCTACTCACTACTCATCCTCCCAAGCTTCTGTTCTGGGGGCCCTTCTGACTTCCAGTGAGATACGATGACCTAACCTAGAGTCAGGATTCCCACAGACTTCCTCTGGGTTCTCAGTGCGCAGTGTAGAGCTAAGCCCAGCTCAAGTGACACCATGTGTCTGCAAAGGCAGCCGCCAGCTGATTGGTGCAGAGCCTGAGGTGCCCATCTCACCTCTGCCTCCCCCTTAGAAAGCCTGCAGTGTCCAGAATATGTCCATGTTCCTAACAAGGCCAGGCCATGAAGCCTTCATGCTGCCAGCCTGGGCTGAGCTAAGGTCTTTGTGGACTGAGACCACCCTGGGCTGAGCTGTATCTCAGAGAGGAATCTCCCAGGGCTCCCTGAAGGAGGAAGGGTGAGTGGTACAAAGAAAGAAGGAGGACAAGGGACAGTGCAGCCAATCAGTCCTGATACCAGACAGGACGCACTGAGACGTGAAGACTCTTCTAGGTTTCCAGAGGGAGCCCTGCCCTCTGCCTATCAGGGGTCAGCTGCCAGTGGCCAAGCATCCCAGGCTTTGTTTTCTTTGACAATTGCCCTCTATCCTGAGGGCAGGCTGATTTCACATAAGCCTGCCTAAAGTCCTCTGGCCTAGCCAGCCCCCTTTTTCTCTCACCCAGAACTCCTGTGGAGAGGAAATCACTGCATCTGGGAATGCCTTCCACCCAGGCCCACACTGCAGCAACAGCAGAGGCCAGCACCCTGCCCTGCCCATCACTTGCTCCATCGGCAGAGAGGAAGAGAGAACAATGGGGACATAATGAGCTTATATTTTTAAGTCCTTGTCCTCATAGGAGACAATTCCAAGGGTTACCAACTGTGGGAACACAGTTGTCATGGGAAAAGAACTGCAACGCCAGGCCCTGAAAAATCACAAGACCGAGTGAATGGCCAGTAACACCAAATCTGCAGGAAAGAAAAGGGTTCAAAAAAGACAGGGGCCCTTTGGAGCAAATCTGGACATCATTCTGCTGGGAGGTGAGCAGCCCAAAGGGCAGGATCTTATCCAAGGCAATGCAGCACATCAGCTGTGATGGGTGTGGCTCCTCCTACAGTGCTCCTTCTGCAGTACCTGTGGGAGGCTGAATCACGGCCCTCACAGATGTCCACCTCCAAGTCCCTGGAACCTGTGAATGTCACCCTACATGACAAAAGGGTTTTGCAGAGGGAATTAAGTTAAGAATAATCTTGAGGTGGGGAGATTATCTTGGATTACCCAGTGGGCCCAGTGTCATCACAGAGGCCTTGAGGGGGATCAAGAGTCAGACAGAAGAACAGCAATTTGACAGCATCAGCAAAACTGAAGATGCTACTCTGCTGGCTCTGGAGATGGAGGATGGAGGGAAGAACTAGGAGCAGGTGGAATGCAGGTGTCTCTAGAAGGTAGAAAAGGTAAACAAATGGTGCTCCTTTGGAGCCTCCAGGAGAAACACAACCCCACTGACCTATTTTATATTTTAGACTTCTCACTCCTCTAGAACTGTAAGAAAACACATTTGTGCTGTTTTAAGCCACTAAGTTTGTGATCATCCGTTATGACAGTCATAGGAAACTCATCCAATATCTAAAATAGGAAGCCTGGGGTTTCACAATGATGGCGATATTATTGATGTGTCCACTGATAGGGAAGGGGAGAGGATCTTGTCTCCATGTCTCCAAGAATTCTGGGCATGAGGACCCGGCTCTGAGCTGTTAACAGATGTTAAGAGATGGTGATTCTAAATCAACAGATGCCAAGAACCTCCTTACATGGAAGATGCTCAGATCTCAGGGGCCTCAGGAACAAAAGCACCAATGTCAAAGACTGACCCACTGCAGCTCCTTGCCCCCAAATTCAAGCGAGATATCCAGAGACCCTCAAGGACTTTCATTCACTCAAACCAGCTAGATGTGGTCAAGAAGTGGTCCAAAAATGTGACAGGATGCTCTTGGCAACTTGTTATGCAGGAAGGAGGATTGTGGGCTCAAAGACTCACTGTCCCTGCTGTCTTATCTTGAGCAAGACAGCTGGATTTCTAGAGGTCTGTTTCATTATAAATAAACATTTCAAAGAAAGACAATGAAGATCATAATTGTTTCCACCTTGTAGTTGTCGTAAGGATTAAATATGAAAATGCCTCAGAGCCTAGCACTAGTATCGAACATGGCCATTTGCCTCTCTACTACAGACATAGTCTGCCAAGTAATATTACTTGTCAGCTTCACTGGATTAACAGACTCCTGAAGAGATGACTGGATCATGGACCATGATAGTCATCAGTGGGGTCATCTGCTGCTATTCACAGCTGACTGAACAATTAGGAGGTGGGACCCAGGTGGAAGAGATGGCTCACAGAGGCAGTGGGGGCGACCATCCTTTGAAGGGCACATCTCTCTGGCATTCTTTCCAGCCACTATGAAGTAAGCAGCTCTGCTCCACTATGCCCTTCTGCCTCGATGTTCCTGCCTTGGAGGCAGTCAGCCACGGACTGAACCCTCTCGAACTGTTAGCCAAAATAAACCTCTCCCCGTTAAAGGTACAGGTGTCAGGTATTTTTGTCCTAGAAACAGGAAAGTTAATAGACACTGCAAGTCGAGTCCCTTGAGGGCTCTGGCCTTTGACTCTTTTTTTTTTTTTGGTACCGGGGATCGAACTCACGACTTTACGCTTGCCAGGCAGGCGCTTAAGCCACTGAGCTAAATCCCCAGCCCCTGGCCTTTGACTCTTAGGATTACTGTGTCTTCCACTTACAAGGATGAATACCTACAAAGCTTATTCCCCCCAAACCAGGCTAATGACAGGAGATCAAAAATCATCTCATATCCAACAAAGCAGTCCACACAGGGGAAGGGACCCAAGCCCTTCTTGGGAATATGGCCTAGTCACTACCTTCAATCAGGCTGTCCAGCTGGGTACCTGTCTGTCTATAGCCCTACTCTGTGTTCTCAGCATACACTTGAAAATTGCATGGAATTTTATCCTTTTTAAGTGACTGTCATTTCTGGTCTTGCCTCCCACACCAGAGAAGCCCCCTGAGAGCAGTCCCACCCTCCCTGCTGACCATTTTCCGCTTGGTGCAGAAGAAAGCGTGGCACTCGAGATTCTCACTGTGCTGGCTCTGGGCAATGTATGCAAACACCTTATCGTGCATCTTGTCTGCTGTGCAGTAGGAGATCCTGAAAGGCAAGTGAGAAGTGTCAACACATCTGGCACAGGGCCTGATCACACTGGGAGGTGCTACAGGTCATCTTCTGAGTTCCACAGAACCTGCTGTCTCCTTTTCATGAGGGTGAGACTTAAGATTTGACCTTGACCTCCAGGCCTCATTTCCTGGGCCACCTATGGGAAAGGAACCCAAGCCAGGCAGAAGGGTCTGGGGGAAAAAAAAACTGAAGGAAGGCACCTCTCTCTCTTCCTCCTATGCCACACTGAGCCACTCCCCAAAATAGTAATAGCTAAACCCTAAATGTACACCACAAAGTATATAAAGAAATACCTAAATATTGCCTCATATAATTCTCATAGCTGCCCTCTGAGATGGGGTCTATAGCTATTCCCACTTTTCAGATGAGGAAACAGGCTAAAGAATCTGGGATTACAGAGTCTGTGGCAGAGTTGGGATATGGATTCACCTGTGGGAATCCAGAAGCCAGAGTTATCAGCCTGCTGCCCCTGAAGGGCCTGAGCTGACTGGCTGGGAGGGGAAGCAGGACAGCACACTGCCTAGTGCTGCTCTTCACCTTGCCTGGACCGGCCCAGATATCAGAGGAGACCTACCATTGTCTCTACCAGGGTGACTGAGCTGCTAAACAAGTCCCCCTGGAACTATGGCTAACCAGTGGCTCTAGTGGGTTTAGGGGAGATGTGACTATCCTCTCGGTAAGAACATCTCCTGCCCTGCTCACACACAGCCTCAGTTCCCCCAGCCCTCAGTCTCTCATACTCTCAGTGATCCCTCCCTGCCATCTCCAAATATCAGGGGAGGAGCTGGTGGACCAGGGTGGAACTCCTCAGTGGACTCATTCCTCACCAGATGGCCCAACTATAACCTATCACTTAAATAACACCAGAGAATATCCCAGATGAAAGTGGAGTGCCATCTTCCCAGCTGCCTCTCCTTTGCCCAGAGGATTCAGCCTGCTGCCTAAGCACCCAAGGTCCTTGGCACCAATCAGCAAGATTCTGCTATTCTTCAAGCCCCAGCAAGGTGCCACCTCTCCTGGGAGGCCTTCCCAAGTTTCCCCAGGTGGGCTCGTCCTCCTTTGCCCTCTTGGGACATACTCTATCTCCTATTTCCTTCCTTTTGTCCCCTCCCAGATAGGAAGCTCCAGGAGGGCAGGGGTTGAGTCAGAGTCCTTATCACAGCAGAGCAGGTACTTGGAAATGTTGGTAAAAAGCAGGCAGGTAGATTTTTAAAAGGTGAGAGAAAGGCATGGCCTGAAACTCTGAAACTACTTCCCAACATCACATATGGGGGGGCACCTTTGTTCCCCAACACCTACTACTAGCTTGTGCTTCTGCTTCTGCTCAAGCTGAGCCACCTCATTGGAGACAAAGTAAGTGGAAAGGGAAAGGGCCTAAAGAAAGGGACCTGCTGGGTAGACCTCCCACCTGGATGTCCAGGTCTGTTCAGCTACCATCTCACTGCATACTGTTAGGACATTCCCTCTTTGGGCCTCAGCCTCTCCATCTGTAGAAGGGGTCTGGGATGTCCCTTACACTTCTAAAACACAACTGACCAGAAAAGAAAGAAATGAAGGTACACCCTGGGACTCCAAGGGCTACACCTGTCTCTCTAGGAACAGGGGACCAGACAGGAAAGGACAAGACTATCTACCTTCTGGCTTCAGATCCTTGTGAGGTCTCCTGGGATGCCTGACCAGATGTCTAGAGCTGGGCTGCCGCATTCACAGTGGAACAAAGAGGCAGTGACTTTGCAGCTGTCTGCACTGACAGTGACTCAGCAGCATGCAGAGGACACAGTGGGGACATGGGCTTGGGTCAGGCTTCAGCTGCCTGTTAGAACTGGTGGCAAGTGCCATCTCACCAAGCACTCCCTGTATACTAGCACAGTCAGGCAGGACCTGCTCCAGAGCCCCCTAACAGGTGAGGAAACTGAGGCTCCACGGTCACTCCATGGTCAAGTGGTAGAGTAGAGCCTGGATTCAGACAGGACATTCCACGCACTGCCAGGTGCCTGAGTGATGTGGACCACAATATGCCACGCGTACCTGTAAATGGACACATTCTCAATGAGCTGGTTGGTGAGGTGGTCAGTCAGGATAATTCCCCGCGGTGACACCTTGAGAGTTACCTTCTGCAGCTTCTTCCCACTGGCCTTGGCCTGGGGGCAGAAAGGAGTAAGAAGAGCCTGCCTTTCTTGAAATTCACCCCTCATTCCACGTCACTACTCTACACATCTGGGGCCTGTGTGAGCCTCAGATCAGAGGACTGGCAGGTGCCATGGGAAGGACACTTGACCAGCACCTCCTGAAATGAAATAGATAACTGCTGCTGTCCGCTAATACCAGCTTCCTGGAATCACTGATCCTCACAGGTAGGTGGACTCCCATTTTCTTTCTCACAAGAAGAAGTGGACTCAGAGGCTAAAGGATTTGCCCAAGAACACACAGCTGGATGGCTGTCACAACCCAGCAGGATGACTCCACCTCTGTGGACTGCTCCACCCATCAAACATTTGGGGCACTGAGCCTGGGGTCAAGGCCCCCAAGGGAAGTGGATTTAAAGGGCCCATACACAGAGCTGAGGCCAGGGCGATTTGGTTCCTGGGAGCTACACTGTCTCTCATGCCTCTGGAAATGTGGCTGAGGGACGACAACCTGCTCTCCCTTCCTGATGCCAGTATGTCACTGACACTTAAGAAGGGAGCCTAGGCTGCAGATGAGGCTGGAATGGCCATGGCCATGATGGCTGGAGAAGAGGACACCAACCCTGACCCTGTTCCCTTCCACTGAAGCTCTGAGCCAGACACAGGGAGACTCAAGGGCCAGGCTCAGTCACATCTCACGGGGATGACAAGCCAGAGATGACAGGCAGTCCATAAAGAAGGTGGCCCCCATCTGTGGCTCCCACCCTCTCCTGACAGGGCACTCACCGTGGCTACGATCCTCTTGACAGCAGCGGCTGACAGCTCCTCGCCCTTGGGCCGCTCCACTAGCGTCATGCCCAGGTACTTGAGAGTAAACAGCATGCCCTCAAGCAGTGTCTCTCGGGTATCCGTCCAGTTCTCTGGCAGCTCTAGGGTGAAACACAGTGGCCCTCAGACCCCGCCTGGCAGGCCTACCAGTTCTCACCAGCCTCCCTGCTTGGAAAACCTGGCAAGGGGCCCTGGGGTGCCCTGTCATTGTTTTTACTATGGTTTTTACCAAGTGCGGGGTAAGAAGCTTTACACAAAATGTCCTTGTTAATTCTCAGGAGAACCCACGAAGTAGACTTTGTATCACACCCACTGTAAACATATACAGGTCCAGGGAGGCCAGGTCACATAGCCAAGCTCAGGAGCCAGCCAAATACCAGAGCCAAGACCTGGCCATGTTTCAAGTTCTAAGCCCAAACTCAACTTCAGTGCTAACAACTGCCCAGAGCAAATCAATCCACTTTCTTACTGAATCCTTATTGTAACCCTGTGAGGTGGTTACTGTCCCACTAGACAGCTCAGGAAACTGAGGCTCAGAGAAACAAAAACCACATGCAGCAAGTAGAGTTACAGTCACCTGACCGGTTGCCATGGCCCCAGCCCTCACTGTTTACTCTACCTGCACATTCAGAGGCAAACTGGCTGGGGGAAAGGGACCAGTGAAGTGACAACAGCCCAAGGAGAGGAGATGAGGTAAGTAAGAGTCAATGGGGAAGGAGGACAGGATTCCTCCAAGGATGCCATATCAATTCAGTAGCCCTAGGTTAGAGTTTCACCTCTGCTCCCTGTACCCTCCCTCCAGTCTCAGGGAAGTCCTCTATTTTGAGACCAAAAATGCTGTCCCTCTGGGCTGTACCAATGGCACAGAGCAGGATAGATGGGAAAGTCCTCTGAGCAATCCTTACCATGACCACTGCAAGGAAGGTTGGGAGATGAGGGAAGAGCAGCTCACTGGGTGGAGAACACCAGAAAGGATAGCTGGGAAGAGGCTCCCACCTGGCCCCCCAAACAGAAGAGGGCACCGTGGAGGCAGGGGGACATAAAGGGAGATGTGGTCCTTGCTGGGGGCTTGACCATCCCTAGGGCCCCAGATGCTCCCCATCACTCAGAAGGGAACGAAATTGCAGAGCGGCAGGGCTCCGGACCCCTGCAGGCCCTTGCCTCAACACAAATGCACGGCTCCTCATATGTCTTTATCACTCCTTATAGAGCTGCTGCACCTATAGGAGGTCCTTATTGTC
Organism: Dolichotis patagonum; assembly: GCA_004027295.1. Lineage (NCBI taxonomy): Eukaryota > Metazoa > Chordata > Mammalia > Rodentia > Caviidae > Dolichotis > Dolichotis patagonum. The sequence goes on along the minus strand of PVJX010013463.1, from coordinate 18,426 downwards.
ACTGTACCCATTCCACAGATGAGAACACTGCTGGGCGGCTCACCTGCAACCCTGTTAAGGACAGAGCAGGATCTAGGCAGGGGCCACTAGAGAGGTGAGCAGGGCCTGCTGCCCTAGACCATACCCTGAAAAGAGGCTAGGGGAAGTCCTGTGCCAGGGCAGATGGAAAAGCTACAAGAAGCCAGTATAGAAGTGGGCATCACAGGCTCCAGGGCAGCTAAGACCCTGGCAGGGCTGTGGGTTCCATAATGAGGCTCAGCCTGGCTCTGGGGTTCTTAACTCTTAGGATTTAGAATCCAAGGCCCAGGGGATGACACTAGGTCTCCTACCCAATCTGAGCTCTTGATCCCCCTCCTACCTCCTATCATACAGCCCTAGGCTCCAGGGGCTCTATCTCATTCCTCCACAGCAAGGTGAGACCCATACACCCAATTCCTGGATTTATATTGAGCCACATGATCCATTGAGTTTCTGACACACAGACATACACATACCACATATACACAGACATACACACATGCACACACGCACACAGACACATATGACGGCAGAGGTGGGGTTCATACAGGAAACTAGGGGTATTATCCTCCCCTTGATATCCAAGTAAGGAGGGGCTGGCTGACTGGTCATCTAGAACCTGGTACGCAGCTGGTGCTCCCTATTTGCTGAATAAAGGAATGACCTAGACTCCACCATCCCAGCTCAGGGCCAAGACACAGCCCTTTAGCCTTCACACATAGAGCTCTACCCCCTAAAGCCCAAAGTGACACTATCCTCTGTCCCAGCCACAATAATCCTATTCCATTTGATCCTCCAAAATGCAAAAAGCCCCTGAGGGACTCTCATCTGGTCCAGTACCAGATGAGAGGCTCCAGAGCAAATCAGATGTAGGCCCTTTTCTCAAAGAAACCAAGATAACAGCACCATGATAGGGGCAAATCAGAGCTACCAGGTAACCAAGACCCAACAATAAAGCATCACCTACCTACCATCATTTCAAACACAGCTACCTTGCAAACAGGCATTCTTTTATTTCCATTTTATACATGAAACTGAGGCTCAGAGCACTCTGATTCTGAAGTCCAAACTCCCAACTAGTGGCAGACTACTTCACCCTGAGGCAAAATACCTTAATTCTAGCCAAAGTTCAAGGAGAGTTTCTGGGAGCTGGAATTGGATTTTCCAAATACCAGAAGCTGTCTCACTGTGAGCCAGGATACTCAGACCACCATTTCCAACCTGGTATCCATCTAGGCAAGGATGGCAAAACAAAATGCCGCCATGGCCATTGTCTGTGTCCTTGGCAGACACTACTAATTGACTGCAGCTTCATTTCCCTCTATTTCTCAACATAAGGCCTTGGGCAGGCCGGACCAATCAATCATAGGTAGCCTTGTTCATCTCATTATCCATGGCTACTTTATGGCAAATATTCTTTCTTCTCCCATTTTCATGTCCCCGCTCTATTTCCTCTGGCTCAGCCATTTCCTGGCCTCTTTCCAAAGCCACTTCCTCTCCCTCCATTCCAAAGGACCAAAGCTTGCCAAGGTCACTGGTGATCTCTCTGCTGTCAAAACATTCCCCTGTCCTCCCTGACCTCTGAAATACTTGGCATTTTTCTGAATTCTTCCTTCCCTGGCCTGACCTTTGCCCTGATCTACCACCTCCTTGTAGACTGAAAATTATTCATCAGCCTTAGAGACCCTGTACCCCAACCCCTCACTTGACAGTTGATGTATATGACCCCAGAGAGAGATGCAACTTGTGGAAGGAAGGTCACTCAGCAAGTCAGAAAGGATCCCAGTCCACTACAGGCAAGTGACTGCTGGAGACCCCCATATCCTCTTCCACAACACACTCCTCTCTGTCTCTGTCTCCATCTTATGTAGAACTTTCTCCTCATAATGGAATATTTAGTTTCAACTTTGGAGCTTTTTCTCAAATACTCCATCCCAAATACTTTTCCCCTTCACTTGATCAAAACCTCATACAACTGGCTTTTCCAGGAACCTTTCTTTGAGGTGGTATGGTCAGGTGGTTAACAGTGAGGACCTTAATCCTAGTCCTAATTCTGACTTTTCTGAATAATTATCTCCCTTAAGCCCCAGTTTTCTCATCTATAACATGGGGGAGGCAACAACCCATACATCTCTGGGCTGCTGTGACTCTTCGGTAAGATAATAAAGTGAGACAATGAAATGAGATGCACTCAGCGAGAGTCAGGCGCATCACAGGCGCTTTTCTTGAGCATGAATCTCCTCTTCCTCCCATGGCCGTGCCAAAGCAGCTCTCTCCTTAAGTGTCTTCCCCTCCATGGACTTACTCTCCAGGTCTGCCTCCCCCAGGAAGTGGTCCAAGAAAGGAACACCCCTGCTGGGCAGTGCTGTCCAATCTCATCCTGCTTTTTGCTTGTCCCACATCCCTGCCACCAGTGTTCCCAGGGCCCACCACGATGCTGCTTTCCTCCAGGGAGGCTTCCTCCCCTATGCTCTTGTGCACATGACTCTCTTCACTGAGGTGTGCTCACAATCTCCCCTCAGAAACCAGCACAGGGCCTCTCGGTAGATAGACACGTGAGGTTTCCTCCACCCTGTCCTGTTCACCACCCAGCACCTCAAACAGGATGCAGCCAGCCTGCACTCCAGCCTGTGGGTTGAGGCTACATCTCCATCCCAGCAAGAACCCCAGGCTTTAAGGGGAGCAAACAGAGGCCCCAGGCAAACACAAGACTGTGTCTACAGCCCTGTTCCAGTTATTTTTGGCCCTGGGGTGGGGAATGACTGTGCTATTTCAACTTTGCAGTTTTACAGATGACTTGCTACTGGAGTTAACTGGGGACAGACCATACGCCCAGCATAACTTCTGCCTATGACCACGTACCTCCTAACTACTGAGGAGTTAGGGCTGGGCTGGGCAGGGCAGCCCTGTGTCCCTGTGCCACCCCAGGAGACCCAGCTGCCTGGTTTTTGGAACATCAGAGTGGTGGCAAAATACACAGGGCCCTAGCCTGGCTCCTCAGGGTGGCAGGTCATAGCCTAGAAACCACAGAGGGACAATCTCCCAAGTAGGGACCCAAGTTCTGCCCTGAATGGGGAGCAGCTGATTCTCTGGAGCAACCAATTTGACAGTCTTCAGAAGTACCATCAGAAACTTCTAGACGTAAAAAGTATTAGACAAATTTCAGAAGTTAAAACTATTGAGATTATTAACAAAAGACAGTCATATTTAAAATGACCATCACAGCAACTATGATTTTCTAAGCACCTACTTATACTGTAAGAGAAAATAATGGGCTCTGGGAGAGTTGGGGGTTCACAGTTACTCAATCTCCTTGGGCTGCAGTGTCCTTACTTGGAGACAGGGAAAATAAGCTGGGTGTGGTGGTGCAGGCCTGTAATTCCAGTACTCAGGAGATGGAGGCAGGAGGATCACAAGTTTGAGGCTAGCCTAAACTACACAGTAAGACCCTGTCTCCAAAAATTATCAGACAAACACAATAGGACAATAATCACCCTGATGATACCACACAGGGTTGTCATCAGGATGAAATGTGAAATACATATACACATCTGATCCATGCCAAGAACAGCTTAAGTATAAGCTACTGTCACTACCAGTGGTCAAGTACAAAGTGCTTTAATGTACCCATGACCATTGACAGTACGTCACGAGAAGAGTCAGGGATATGTCAGCATTCCCATTTCACCGATAAAGCAGCTCAGAGGAGTGTGACCATGCTCACAGATGTCAGCACTGGGGCTCAAATCACACACCCATTCCTGCAGCCCACCAGATCCACTTCCCATGCAAGGAAGGGGTCATCCTGACCCTGAAAGGAGCACCTGACCCTCGGTGGGCAGTGGATGACCTCTGACTCAAACCTCATCTCCTCTGTTGGCCACCAGACCTGTGAAAGCAAAGCCTCAGCTTCCAGTTAAATGGCCCCTGTACTTGCTGTTCCCAAATTTTTGCATCCTTAGGTTCCCCTGTGCTTGCAAGTCATCTTCTTAGAGAGGTGGTACTCTCAGGAGCCCACCCTTATCTCTGCATGCACCATTTCTTCTCGTGCCACCTGATCACGAGCCCCTGCCACCCTGCCTGCAGGAGATACTCAGTCCCATGCAGACTGGGGGACTGAGGCCTTCCATCCCCAGAAATCCTCCAGTTAAGACTGTTGGTCACTGCCCCTCCAAGGGAACACTCTGAGAAGTATATCCTACCCCAACTCCCAGAGTTCACTCTAGGATTAAGGTCCAGTAGTTCGATTTCTAATTTCCCCTGTTTTAGACTCTTTTCTCTTCTCACTTGTCCTAACAATATTTCCTGGGATCTTTTCCCAAATAAATAACTCGTACTCAGATCCCTGTCTCAGTGACTACTTGTAGAGGATCACAAATAGAGACATCATCTTATCTAAAGAAGCTGTTCTGTAGTACATTTTACTTTTGTCTGCACATTACCACTATCCCTAACCACATTACTAACTTCCAGCCTGACTACGAGTACCTTCAGAAGAGACACAATTTAGTTTGCAGATTCCCCAACACCTGCATCAGTGCCTGACATGTAGTCAGTGCCTAACAGGTATCAGAGTCTGGCAGTTTATGTGTAATATCTATAGTATTTCACTGTAAGTAAATAGATCCCTCCCCCACCTACCACCATGAACTAGTTTTACTGGAACTGACTCCTTTTCTTTATCCCTTTTCTTTGGGTTCTAACACATTGACACAACCACAAAGGAGCCCAGGGGTCAGAGTGATCCCAACCTCTGAAAAGAAGGATACTTAAGGGTCAGGGCACACCCACCTTTCCAGACAGGTAGAAGAAAGGAAAATCCTTTCTCCAGGAACTGAGATAAAATATTTATGGTTCTTCAGAGGGGGGAAAAAGGATTAATGTGCTAGAAGAAGAGAACTATCAGAATAGCTGAGAGACAGGAGGCCTGAGGTTCAATGCAAACAAGCCTGGGGTGCTGGCTTTGCTGTGTGACCTCAGTCAAGCTGCAGCCCTTCTCTGGCTTCAGTTTCTCCATAAATAAAACAGTGACTATGCTAATCCTACTTGAGAGGTGAGGAGCAGGTCACTGCAAGCACCAGGGGTCAACCCTAATCTTAATTCCACTGTGTCAGTTTTGCCTGGACACTCAACCACAGGCCTCTCACATCTACAGGGCTAGGCCCAGTGCTTGGCTGGGTCAATCCCAAACAAGGCTGGCCCAGCCCCCAACCCCACACACATCCCATGACTTCCGCTCTAGCATGTGGCCTCAGTTGTCTTTACATACTACTAGCCCAAGCTGGTTTGGGGCCTGCTCCCAGTTCTTTTGTTGGTCAGAGTCCCCAGGGCCAGGAATTGTGACCTCTGCCTCTTGGAAACTCTTATGCATGGGGCCTATGACCCCATTTCCCCAACTCAGGTCCTTTATCTCTAAAATGGAGCTGTGATAAGAATCTCATTTTGTCACCTCACATGAGCAAAGGGGTAACAAAAAAAAAAAATCACTTTATAAAACACAATGATAAAAGCAGTAGCCAGGGCATAGTGACACATGCCTGTAGTCCCAGAATTAGAATTGTCACAAGTTCAAGGTTATGACCCTGTCTCATTATAAAACAAAACAAAAACAAAAAACAATAAAGTAGTTACTATTTATTGAAGTCTTTCCCTCTGCCAGGCAAAATGCACTGATTTAATCCCCAAAAGTCTGAGGCAGTTACTAAACTTCTTTGCAACTCACAGATGGAGAATTGTGCTTCAGAACTATAAAACAAAATAGCTCATTCAAGGTATAGAAGGTTCTGGACTTCTGGAAGCTGGGAGAGGGACAGAGTGCTCCTCTGCTTTTCTCCAGGGCTCAGCCCTTGAAACCTGATCCAACATAGTGAGAATCAAGTTGAAGGTCCACACAGGCTGGAGGAAGGGGAATAGGGGAAGAAAACCACCAATGAGGAGGGAGCATTACTATCAACTACCTTCTTAACACCCCTGCCATATAAGAATTGTAATTACCACTTTACAGGTGAGGAAACTGAGAATTATAAAGGACAAGTGACTTGCCCTACACTGGTGCAGGCAAGAGAAACTCTTCCTCGACATCCAAAGTGGCTCTCTCAGCAGGGAATATGGCTCAGTGGCACAGTGCCTGCCTGACAAGCACGAGGTCATTAGTTCGATTTCCAGTACCAAAAACAAAAAATAAAACAAAAAATGGCTCTCTCTTTCCCCTCCATACATTCAGAGGTTCTTCTGGACTCCTTCCTCTTCACAACCACTTCCCTGGGGGGCTACCCCACCCACCCTCTCTCCATAGCAAGGTCCCTCCATTGGGAGTCAGCCATTCTCTTAAGTCCGGGTCACATCCCACGAATTTTTTAAAGGAACTATTTTGGGAGTTGGTGAGTGTGGGAGATGGTGCAGGCTTGGCCTGGCTCTAAAAGGCCGCTGACCCCACCTCAACCAGCAGACACCAGCTAGGTTCCCAGTGCCAGTCTGAGCTAGGAGGAAGCCACAACTGGAACAGCAGACTGGGGCAAGAGGAGGGGCAGGGCGGGCTCCCTCGGCCCAGACACGCTGGCGCTCCTGTGACCAAGGAACTCGGGCTCCCCTTGTGGAGCCCTGGAAGACAGGAGGGAATAGGGGTGGGGTGACTGTACTGTTTGCTGAGGTGGAGAGCAGAGGTTGTAGCCCCAGGTGAGAGGCAGGTAAGGGTGAGGGTTTCAGCAATCCTGTGCATTAGCTTCATATGGGCCACGAAGGCTTGTGTGATCCCAGGCCTTCCGGGACTAGGTTTCTCAGGCCTCAGGGGAAGGGGCCAGGTGATGGGCTCCTGGAGAGTAACCTGAGACAGGGGTAACAGGAGCGGGCCAGGTGAGCCTGTTCCCGGGCTCCCAGACGTCCCGGGAGAGGTACTTCCAGTCTGCCCAGGGAGAGGTAGCTGAGAGTCTGCCGTTTGCCTACGCACCCAGGGACTTCAAAAGCCCAGGGGGGTAAGACGCAAAAGAAAACAAGTTTCAAAAATAACCTGAACGCCAGTCTCGCCACCTGGACGCTGCTAGGGGAGAGGACGCAGGATCTCCTGGTGTGCGACCTCTGAGACAACCCAGGCCGGGCTCCGAAACCAACAAAGTAGGTACTTGCGTTCCTGGGCTCACACCTGAAGCCCCGGAGTTAGACGATGCCACCCTCCTCCAGGTCTTTTGAGAGACGGGGGCTGGCGCTGGGAGTAGCGGGCTCCCGCTGTTGTCGCCAGTGGGGTGTCCCAAGTCCCTGAGGGCCCGGGGCGAGCTCGGGCCTCCCTTAGCTAGCCTGGGCGGCGGGGTGGGGAGGTGCCGGGGGTCGCCCAGGTCTCTCCTGTCCACCTGCATTCCCCCGCGCGCCGCCCGCATCTGGGGATCCCGAGCTCGGTCTCCTCTCGAGCTCTGCCCTCCCAGATGGCGAGGCAGGAGCACGACCTGACCCCAGGTGCCTTCAACCCCGCAGAGCCGGGACGCGAGCGCGGGTCAAGCCCCGCCTCCCCACTAACTTGTCCAGACTCCAGCGCCGCGGGAGGCCCGCGCGCCTCGGCCCGACCCCCGTCCGGCTCGGCTCGGCCCGGCCCGGCCCGGCCCGGCCCGGCAGACGCGCACACACTCACTGCGGTGCCGGCCGCCGCCCCCCCAGCTCTGCTTGGCCAAGCTGGGACTCCGGATCAGCGCCCGCCCAGCGGACTTGAGCGCGTCCATGGCCCGCTCGGCCGCCGCCAAAACTCCGTCAGGAAAACTTTCCGCCCGGCCAGGCGGCGCGCGGACTGCGCGCTCCTCCCCACCCCTCCGCTCCTGGCGCGAGCTCCGGGGCTACGTCCAGGGGCGGGGCGATGCAAATAGGGAACGCCCACGGACACGCCCACAACTGCCCGACCTCGCCCCACCCTGGCCTGGCCTTGGTACCGGCTGACACGTGCTGGTTTTACACAAGCTGCCTGTGCAGAGGCTACACCGAGACCTTGATCCGGAAGTTTTAAACGACACCTTTTCCTCCCACTTGTCAGCCCCCATAGTGGGCTAGGGATCTGAAACCTGCTGCTGTCCCTGCCCCGGGAGGTCAGGGCCTAGGAGTGTAGACAACTCAGCTGATAGGTACTTGGAGACCCTTTTACAGATGGGGTGACTGAGGACCAGAATAGCAAGGGTTCTGGTTCAGGAATAAGAGAAGGGGCTACCCAGAGCAGTGGGTGGTTGGGAGGAGAGAGCAGAGGCTGTAGAACTTTGTTGGCAAGAGGCAGTAGTGCAAATGTGTGCCTTTAGCAACTCATTGGCTGCTCCGTGGCACTTCCCTGACACCCTGGCCTGCCTCCTGCCTCCGCCATGCCAGGTGGTCTTGGAAATGGTGACACTTGTGTCCTTATGCTGTGAGGTGTGGGGAAGGTCGTTCCCCTCCAGGTTTTACTCTCTCTGTAAAGTGAAAATTTATCTCTAGAGATCCTGCCAGCCTTCCAGGGCCACCTGCTGCAAACCTAACCCAGACCCTGCCCTGCTACCTGGGAGGCACTTCCAGGGCAACCTGGACTCTAGACTTCCTCCGGCACAGATGTTCTAACTCCAGGGTTTCAGAATCCTTACTCTAGGGTTCTGGACCGAGGAGAACATACACAGTGCATTCCAGCCACTGCCTGGCCTGGGGGTGTGACTCTGTAATTACTGTGCCGGGAGGAAGGCAGGGCTGTGCTAGCTGCAGCAAGACAGGGAGGCTTTGCTGACTTTCCAGTTTCTAAACCAAGTATTTGCGGCCATTCTGTCCTTCCCTGTGCCCAGCACCACTCCTTAGTTAGGCCATGCAGCCAGCAATAGACCCACTTTATAGACAGGAGCCCTGGGCCTTCAGGGAGCACTCACTGAGGCCCGCAGGGGACAGTGGCAGGGGTCAGAACCCACTTTCCTGAGCTTTGTCTGTAACAGTACCTCCTCCTTAGAGCTATCCACAAGGATTATGTTTTTATTCTTACTTTTTTGTTTTTGTTTTGTTTTTGGTACTGGGTATCAAACTCAGGACATTGTGCTTGCCAGGCAAATGCTGTGCCACTGAGCTATATCCCCGGCCCTATTTTTACTTTTTAGTGGCAATGGGGATTGAATTAGGGCCTCGAGGATGCTAGGCTACTGCTCTACCACTGAACAACATCCCTAGCCCCATAGGAATTAAATAACAGGAGCTAGAAGGGCTGAATCCTGAGAATCCATGAGAATCCACCTTTAAAGATGCCTCTTCCAGGATGTCTCCCTGGATTACCACCATGCATGGTTTAGGGCTCTCCCTGGGGCTCCCACAGTCCTAAGCATTCAGCATCGTGAATGTTGTTCTTCTCTCCTTCCTTAGATATTGTGTCCTTCAAGGGCAGATAGGTTTTCTGATTCATTTCTGAATCCCAGATGCCTAGCAAGAGGTCCAAATGGAGTCTGAAGGCAGTCAATATCCCTTTCCTTTCTCTCTGTCACTTCTGGGAGGTCACAGGGCTGAGTCTCCCCAGCTCTCCACCTCAGGGCGGCTGAGTCCTAGAACCATAGAGACCTTTCTGGAGCCTAGAGGACACATGGTCACGGGGGCTGGCCCAGCGCAGCTGGCAGTGTCTGGCTAGCAGGAGGCACCATATGGACTGGTAAGCAGGCAGCCTGGGAAGGCTGTATGTGCCCTGAAAACTGTTACCCAGCCTTGTGTCCTCCCGGAGGTAACCTGCTGGGAGCTGTCAGCTGTGTGTCCCCTGCAGAGGGCAGCCTACTAGTGCCCCTTCTGCTGCTCCCAGAAACAGAAGCAGAAGTCAAAGCTGTGAGGGGCCGCTTCTGTGCCCAAACCTTCATTTCACAGGCGAGGAACCTGAGGCCCAGAGAGGAGCAGGGATTGCCCAAGGACACACAGCAAGCCAGGACCAGAAGCCAGGTCTCAGGCCTCCCACCTGAAATTCTTATCAGCACCATCTTCAGGATGGTGATTTTTCGTTTCTATTTTTAAAAAATCTTATCTCACTTTGCAAACATTTCTGCAATGACCATGTATGCTAGACATACCCTCTACCACTGAGCTACATGCCCAACCCCTGCTTTCTCTGCTGTGGGCTCCAGTGGCCCCAATGAAAGAGTGGGTGCCAGGGAGCAAGATGGGTTCTTGGTCTCTCTTCAAGACAGAAGCTCGGCTTGTGGCAGAAGCCTGGGCTCCATTAATGGTCTGCCCCTGCTTTATTAAGTCAGACTCCACCTGTTCTTCTGTCCCTAAAGTGGGAGTCATTGGTAAGAGACAGCAGAGCATAGCTCCCTTCCATCTCTATTTCATGGCCTTTACCTTATTTACATTGTCTTCCTCAATTTCCTGAGCAATGTAAAGCTGGCCAGGCATGTTGGTACATGCCAATAATCACAGCACTCAGGAGGCTGAGGCAGGAAGATCACTTCGGGATCACTTTTTTGGGTGGTCCAACTCCAGCCTGAACTGCATAGCAAGACTCCATAAAAATGTAAAACTGATGCAATGGGCTGAAGGTTTATTTCTGCTCAGAAGAGGATGGTATTAAGAGAGGAACCTGTGGGAGCTGCTTGTCATGAAAGCAAAGCCCTCATGAATCAGCGAGGAAAAAAGAAACCCCAGAGAGAGACAGAGAAAGAGAGACAGAGATAGAGACAGACACAGAGAGATCCCCCATGCTTTTTGCTAGGTGAGGCTCCAAGAAGATGGCATCTGTGAACCAGAGCAGCAGCCCCCACCCCCATGGGATCTGTCAGCTCCTTTGCCTTGGACTTATAGCCTCCAGAGCTGGGAAAAATAAATTTCTGTTGTTTATAAGCCACCCACTGCAATATTTTGTTACAGCAGCCAGAAAAGACAAAGACAATTAGGATTATACTATCTTAAGGATTGAAAAGTTCATGTCTGTGACACATTTAAAATTATGCCTAGTGTATAGTACATACATGCTCTATATGTTGCCTGTTTTAATCACTGAACAATTAACCCCAAGTGTCACTTGGGCGACATGTTTGTTTACACGCTGACTACCCCAAGATCACCCAGGCAGGTGTCATTTCAACCTGGTTGATTCTTATATTCAATAAATTAGATAAATTGTCATTCTTATATTTCCTGTTATATTATCTTACACAAGTTAATGAAAAAATATGCAATTTTTGGTCCTCCTATATTGAAATAATTGGAGTAGTAGGTGGTAAATAAAACTAAATTTACTTTTCTAACGGGATGATCAATGAAGATGAAATGACATCAGTGACTTACTGTCATAATCCCCAGCTGATCCTGAGGGAAAGGTTACTAGAACAAGCCTGGCCTGGTCTAAGGTAGGGAAGGTTCTGCCTCACCCCAGCCCTTAGGCACCCTTGGCTGGCAGGGTTGGGTCGCCCCACCCTTCCTCCTGCCAGTCAGAGACAGTCGGCCTCTAGGGAGCGTGGGTTTCGGTGAGTCAGGAGCCCCAGGGACTCCCATCTACACTCAGCTGTAACCTTTTCCTGGCTGCAAGATCTTCCGTGACTCACCAGGTAGCCCAACCAGCTGCCTCTGGAGCCCTCCCTCCTCACACCTTTCCCATTCCTTTTCCTCTTCCAGAAACTTCCTCTTCCAAAAACTTCTCCCTCTTTCCCAGTCACCTCACCTTTGCCCAGAACATCTAGTCAGCCTCCTCCTCAGGACCCACAATCAGAGTTACCCACACACCATGCTTCTCTCCCGAACATACAAACAACTGTTTGATCTCAGAGTTCTACATACCTGGGTCCTTCAACCGAATCCACCACTTGTATATATGTAACCTTAGCTAACTTGAACCTTAGTTTCCTCATCTGTACCACGCCCATCTTAAACGGCTGTGTAAGGCTGTGGAATAAAATGTGGGAGATGCTTGGCCCCACACCTGGCATGTGGCGGGTGCTCAGTAAGCGGGCACTGTGGTCACCATTAATGTTACAATGATGGTGACGTTGTCTGGCTCCTCCAGCACTGAGTGTGCCATGGGCTTAGGGCCTGGAAATTGTCACTTATTCAGGTAGGGCCCCTGGGAGCACCTGGCCCAGGGGAGTTCTTGGCACATCCAAGGACTTCGGTTCTGTCTCACAAGTGGGGGACCCTCAACAGTTGAAGGAAGGCAGTGACTAAGGGAGTTGGGGTGCCCCCGAGGGATCCCTTGGGCTCACTCATCCTATCTGCCCTCCTTGGTGGCCTTGTAGCTGTGTCCTCCCAGCCCGGGCATCCACAGTGAGATCTGGCAGGACAGCTGCTGAACTAATGAAAAATGACAAAGCACCGAGTAATTGCCAGCGATGGATGGGTCCCCTGCCCCTTCCTGCTCTTCCTCACCTCATGCTTCTTAACAACATCTGGCCTGGAGGTCACAGACGGAGGCAAGGCATGGTGTCACCGAGCACAGGCTAGTGTCAGGAGACTTGGAGGCTGCCACTCCTGCCACACTCTTACAGCAGGACACTGGTGAAGAAGGTCCTACCTTCATTTGACTCTATTGCCCCTTCCCACCTGCTGAACAGAGGAAGCGAAGGGACAAGCTTCCAAGGCCTGGCAGAGGGGCCCTGCTGAGGCTCAGCTGTACCTGCCGCACTGGCTGAATACAAGGTGCACAGTTCCAGCTCGGGTCCTTCCCTCAACCCATGCCATCAATCATTGGTGGTGTGACCTTGGCCAGGCCACCTCCTTGTCTTCTGAGTAAAAGGGGCCTAATCTCTAGGTGGGGTTTATTCAGGAGCATTTAGTGCTGACCAGGCTACGATGGAGACCCTAGGACAGCCCATCCCTGTCAAAGTGAGTATAGACAGTAAGGGTTGAGAACTTGTAGAGAAATTTGATATAGTAATTTTATGTCTAATGAATATCTAATTAAAAGTGAAGGGTTTTTTGTTATTGTTCTTTTTTGCCATTTTACTTTTCTGGTAATTTATTTTCCTTGCATTCTATAAAAGTATTGGTCTGTGACAATCCTTATCCACAGATGATTTGAGAAGAGCTACTTCAGAGGACTCCATAAATCAGATATGGAAACAGTCTCACCTTATTTACATAAAAGTCCAGGGTTTGATTTCTGGGACCTTTCAACTTGTACAAAGCCTATAGGAAAAAGACCCAGTCATCCAGCACTGAGCTCCAGCCCCCCTCTGGGGGTGACTCTTCTGAAGAGCAGCAGAGCAGATGAAAGCCAGGCAGCCCGAATGCTCTTCCTCCAGGGGCATGTCAAGGGCACCCAGGAAAGAGCCACAGGGTCAGCCGAGTGCTGCCCAGAGTCATCAGTTGTCTCCCTCTCAAGCCTGCAGCCCATCTGGGGACCAGGATGAAAGCCTATGAAGTTTGTCATCTATTTGTCTCCCCTGGGGGAGGAAGCACACAGCTGGGCTTAGGGCATGGCACCCCATCCTTCAGGAACTCTTGTGGTCCAGGCTAGGGCAGCTACCCTTGCAGGCAACAGGGGACAGCCAGTTCATCCAACGTCCCTGTCCCTATGTCACCATGAGGATCAGGGAGAGCTTGCACACCTGCTCTAAGCACTTTTCCTACTACTCTCTCATCTCCCATACCCAGAAAGGCCCCTGCTTGGCCCCTTATGCTTTGCTCTCACAGACTTCAAGTCGTAGTCACTGCACCTTTGAGTTTCTGTTTCGAAAATGAACACAAGCAGTGAGACAATGGAGCACGGCCAGGGACCAGAGCCTCAACTGCAGTGTGTGCCAGCTGTGCCACCTGCTCCCCTGCCCGGAAGCACCTAAGCCTCTCCTCTGTCGCTACTCAACAACTGTGGCTGTCTGCTGTGTCTGACAGGACCAAGTCAGGAGCACACAGCCCACGTTGTCATCCTGGGCTGGGGCGTGGTCAGGATGAGGCTGCGCACTGCGCCAACACGAAGGATTAACGAGGTGGGGGAGGAGCGCTACCGAGGCAGGGGACGCATGGGAAAGAGGTGCCTGGCTTGAACTCTGCAGACCCTGCCTGCATGTGGGGTGACCAGAGTAGGACAGTGTTAGGGTGGAGGGGAACTGGGCAGCTCCGAAGAATGGGTGCATGCACCGTGCACCGTTTTGTGTGAGTGTCACGTGTGGGCTCCTGGAGTCTTTACCCCAAGGGTCCTGGGTTCCCAGGAGCGCCTCTCACCTGTGCTGGGGGGTGGCCTCCTCCTGCTCCTTCTGCAGGCTGTCTCTGTTTGACTTTCTGGGCAGCTCGAGGCACCCTCAGGGATGAGTCATGAAATACAAATTATGTGATTTCTGTGATTTCACATTCCTGTTAAATGCGCTGATATTTGCATTGAAAGCTGGCAGTGCAAAGTATAAAGAGGAATGGCGAAACGCATGCTAATAATTTAAATTTTTAATTTTTCTTTACCTTAGAACAATATTGATCACAAATAAAAAAAACCTTGGCAACGAGTCAAGAGAGAAGCTGCAGAAGAAAAGGAAAAACTGGCATGGGCACCTTCTCTGGCGCTTTTCCTCTGCTTTATGAATAAGGGCCACATTTTCATTTTGCCCTGGGCTCTACAAATCCTGGAGTGATCTGATCTTGCTCAAGTCAGTTCTTCTTATCCTGTTGTTAAGAGTTTTTGTTATTATTTTGTTTCCTAGACAGGGTCTGGCTATGTTCCAAAACAGCCTGGAGCTCACTTAGTTGCCCAGGCTGGCCTTGAACTCACAGCTCTCCTGCCTCAGCCTCCAAAATGTACCAGGACACCCAGCTTGTGGTTTGTTTAGTTTTAAATAGCATCTATTGGCTAGGAGTGCTGGTGCATGCCTGTAATCCCAGCAACTTGAGAGGCTGAAGCAGGATTGAAAGTTAGAGCCCAGCCTGGGCAATTTAGCAAGAATCGGTCTCAAAATGAGCTGGGGATGTAGTTTGGTGCTGCCTAGTTTCAATCCCCAGCATCACAAAAATAAATACCATCTAGGTAATCGACTTACTTATCTGTTGTGACAGTCATGTGCGGTCTGCTCCTACTAGAATAGAGGCTGGGGTCTCTTCCGTTTGGTCCATGGAAGTAACCCAAGCTTGGTGAGCATGCCCTGGACCAACTCCCAGGAGACACCAAATGAACGAGTGTCATCTGGGAACCCTTCAGGCCATGCTAGCAGTCTGGGCTCCAGGCCCTGCCCTTGTTCATCTTGCCCATTCTGCGCAGACAGTTCGAGCTGGGAGTTTGTGGCTCTGGCATCCTTTCCAGTGACTCAGCCCTCCCATTTCCTGCCAGCCCCGGCCTGTGGGTATGAATGGCAGCTGCCCTGCAGGCTGCAAAGCATGCGGGATGGGGCCCAACAGGCCTGCGTCCCTCCGTCCTGGTTCCTTAGGTCATTTCCATCCATTGTCTTTAGCTTCTTGAGCTAATCTTTCCACCTGGGGAAGGTGGTTTCCCCTTGCTGGTTTCCCCATCTGCTTCCAGCTTCAAATCCTTCCTGGCTCCAAATCCTCTCCTAGGGTTTCCTTGGCCCTTCTGCCTCTAACGGCTGGAGTGACCTTGGGCAAGCCAGCCTTTCTCCTCGGAGGAGGCTTCTGTGAAGTGTGTGTGTGTGTGTGTGTGTGTGTGGCTTCTCTTGCATTTGAGTTACCATCTGCAGTGCACCCTGATGTCCCGTGACTCTTCGTCCCTCCCCTTTACTTGCACAAGAACCAGCTCTCATTGCAACTGCAGCCACCAAGGGGCCCATCGTTTATTCCCCAAGTGTAAGACAGACAAAGCTCGCAGCCTGGTCACTGCTGGCCCTCTCTCCTAAAGGGACTTCCGTGTGACTTCTCAGAGATGGCTTCTCCCCTTCCTTTTTTACTGTATCTGGGTGGCCTTGTGAGGCAAAATTAAACCACAGAAGCTGGGCATGGTCACGCATGCCTGTGATCCTAGCATCTGGGAGGCTGAGACAGGAGGATCACAAGTTTAGTGAAACCTTGTCTCAAAATAAAAAATAAAAAGGGTGGAGCTCAGTACAAAGACCCTGGGTTCACTTCTCAGTACTGAAAGAAAGAAAAAAAAGATTAAACTGCTGAGACAAAGAGATCCCACGCCCGGCAGCACAAAGAATGTAGATGTGTGTTCCAGGATCCTTCTGTGGTGTGACTCCAGCCTATAAAATGTCAGTGTCATCTTTATAGTTGTTACCAAGTCTGAGATCAGCCAGCGGAGAAGAAAGACGTGAAAACAGTTTAATCACTTCCATTCACCATCCTGGTTCAAGAGGCTGGTCTTTTGGCGAAGCCTGCAGAGGAGGCTGGAAACTGTGCCAGGCAGAGCGCTAGGTGCTACCCAGAAAGAGGACTGGCCGCAGCCACAGCGCCAGCCTCTGCCTCTCTCTCCTGAGTCCTTTCCCAGCGATGAGCCTGGGTTGCAGACACTCTTGTTTCCAGTTTTTGTGGCGTGGAAGCAAGATAATGGGTGGGAAGAGGGTTTGAAGTGTAATGGACACAAATAATAAATGGAATTATTTTTAAATAACTTTGCTTAATGGTCTGTGTCTTTGAAGTGCCCTGTCCACGCAGTGCCGGGGGCCCTGAGGTCTGCGGGTCACTCATGTACAGGGCATTCACGCTTTACCAGACCCTGTGCCCAGGCTGTGCCCAGGCTGAGGTTACAGACTCTGCCCTCCAGGAATGCAGTATGGCAGAGGTGGTAACCCTGAATGAGAGGACAGTCCCAGCTGCCGAGAGGTGCCCGACAAAGATGGAACTGCCTCATGGGACAGAGGAGGGGCAGATAAGGAAGCGCACAAAGCCAGCTTGGTGGCACACACCTGTGATCCCAGCACTCTGGGAAACTGACACACAGGATCACACTCTTGGGTAATCTAGCATCTTTGTCTCAAAATAAAAAATAAAAAGATCGGGGGCTGTAACTCAGTACAACTGCCATGCGTTCAATCCCAGTACAGGAAGGAAGAAAGGAAAGAAGGAAAAGAGGGAGGGAGGGAAGGAGGGAAGAAGAAAAAAAAAGAGTGAGCAAGTAGGCAGACATAAAAAAGATGCTTTAAGCTAGATGTACCTGAGACAGGAAGATCAAAGGTTTGAGACAAGCCTGGGCAACACTGACCCAATCTCAAAAAAAAAAAAGAATCTAGAAACTTGAATCCTAGCCTGCTGCTGTGTTTCCCATGGCAAATCCCCACCACTCCTCCCTAATCCCACCAAGTCCACAGGGCACCAGTAACACACTGGACAACCTTGTCAGTACTGAGACGTTTCCTCACCAGTGGACAAAATACAAAACGTTGTCCCTGCCTGTGTACTCAGATACACAGCGCCGGGACAGGCTGGATTTTAGCCCCTCTGCCCTCTTGGCTTCCTTTGCGCAGTGCATGACCCACACTGCTGTCTAGGCAGCAGCCTTAGCAGGCAGCTTCCCTGGGACATTGTGTGATACGGAAGCACTAACTGATGCGACGATGGCTTGGAACCCTTGAGATCCGATGGCTTGGAACCCTTGAGATCCCCAGAACGTGCGTCCAGCCAGCAAGGGCTTTTAGTTTTTATTTTTTTCTCTTCGGTTCCTCAGCAGGATGGGACTCGTGTGAGGCCTGGGGCACAGAAGTTAGGGAGGTGCTTGCTCTCAGGGGCTCACTGGGAAGCAGAGCCATGGCCTGCATAAATGCTGTGCCCGGGGACCTTACTGGCTGCATCCTGGCCCTGTCTGTTGTTCTGCAAGATGCCAACAGATAGAGGTGGTGGTGGTGCTGGTGGTGGTGGTAGTGGCTTAGGGGAAAGTGCCAGCTGCTGAGAGCCACACACCCGAGAGTCACGGCTGAAAAGGGAAACTCAGGGGAGACCACAGTCAGGAAACAGGGCTCCCAGGAACCTCAGTGTCATCTGGACCACTAGGTGGTCTGCAGTCGTGGGAGGGGAGGAGGAAGGGCCAGGCTGTCTGCTCCTTGTCTGGGACCTGAGAGGTTTACTGGAAACGCTGTGGGGAAGGGAGCAGGAGAGAGGAGGGTGGCAGTGCGGATGCTGGGCCAGTGGGCTATCCATACTCACTGAGGCCCAGCCTTCCCCTCAGGGCCGCCAGCTGCCTTCCCCAGAGCTGCCTGGGGGACCAGGAACCTAACACCTGGATGCTATGAGAGTCCCGTTCAGCATGTCAAGGCCAGGAGAAAATCAGGTCTGACTTGAGCAACCTCCCAGACTTGGGAAACCTCAGGCTGTGTTTCCCAAAATTCTGACTTTCACAACCCCACTGCTTTCACTTTTTTTGGTCAGTTGTTTTTTGTTTGTTTGTTTTGGTGTGGTTTTTTGTTGTTTTTATTTTATTTTATTTATTTTTTGATCTTTTTGAGATAGAGTCTATGCAGTTTAGGCTGGCCTTGAGCTCACCTTGAGCTCACCTGAGTAACCCAGGCTGGTTTTGAATTAATACTAATCCTCCTGCCTCGGCCTCCTGAGTGCTGGGATTACAGGCATGCCTCACCATGCCAGGCTGTTGTTTTT
>PVJX010013462.1:0-47384 GCA_004027295.1 Dolichotis patagonum | reverse complement strand
AACCAGAGTGGGTATCTTAGTGAATCTTGTCATCTTCAGTGTAGTTGCCTATATACTTAGACTTGATGCTATCCATCATAACAGATTTAAATAAAATCAGTCAATACAAAGTAGCAATCTAACAAACCAGATTCAAATAAGATCAGTCATAATAAGACAGTATAAGTTATAAAGGGCTTCAGATTAAGTTGATAGGAAATTAGGGATGATTACCATAATATGTCCTCTTATTTTTGGGATAGCTGACCTTGTCCTCAAGTCTAGTGTAAGTAGACAAACTGGAACAGCAAGTAATCCATCCAAGCAGAGTGGTGAGAATAATGTAAATTTTAAATCTTGTTACCCCATTAACAATATCCTCTGCCTCCCTTTTTTAGACAATTCCTCCTCTTTCACTCCCATGGGGTGCACTGCTTGTTTTGGGTCCCACTGCCTCCCTCTATAGAGCAGCTCAATGGACCCTATCAAGGAGTTGATTTTTGATTTAACAGGAACTCAGTGGTAAATGCAGAGGGACTGGGCTATGGGTCCAGTTAAGCAGTGCAAGGACCTGTGGTTCATCCCCAGTACCACGAAACAGAGAGACAGACAGACAGGCAGGCAGGCAGGCAGACAAACCAAACAAAAACACCATAAGGGTCATGCTTTCCCACAACAGAAGCTCCACGTATTATTTCTTCCCATCCCTTGATATCAGAGACAATATGGAACACGGTGGTTTTGAGGGATTTGAGGGTATTTTTGTACAACAGCATCCTGTGAAAGGGAAAAGAAATGTAGCAAATTCAGTGTCAGGCTCTCATCATCTTTCACATATTATATTTGGACATGAGTCATCCAAAAGTCTCCTGAAAAATTCTAGCAAAGCTGAAAGCATCTTACAAATATAATATTTATATTCAAGTAAGTTTCTTATGCTTCAAATACATTTATATCTCTTATTGGATGAAAAAATTAATTTTATAACTTGTACATATTAAAGAGTGCCAAATTGATTTTTAAAAAAACACAGTGAAAGTTTATATTATGAGATAAACAGAGCAATGGAGAAAGTCATTATTCCTGAGTAAAAGGTTGCAGGAAGTGTGGACTTGTGAATTTAGTTTGAGTCTCTTCCCTGGGTTCAGAACTCTGACCTCTGATTGATGTGTTTCTCTGTTTAACTGTAACTCCACAAGATCCTTTACTAAAATTGCACCTCCTGTGCTTGAGAGCAAGTGTGGGTGCCATTTGAGTTGGGATTTTTGACTCAGATGTGCTTTATGAACAGTGACAGAACTGCGCAAGTTGGCTTGTTCATTCCAAAATATCTATCATAACTCATGACTTCCAGGATCCTGCAGACCATGCA
Source organism: Dolichotis patagonum (assembly GCA_004027295.1). Classification (NCBI taxonomy): domain Eukaryota; kingdom Metazoa; phylum Chordata; class Mammalia; order Rodentia; family Caviidae; genus Dolichotis; species Dolichotis patagonum. The sequence goes on along the minus strand of PVJX010013462.1, from coordinate 46,033 downwards.
ATGCACTATTACACATTCTGAATCTCAAATTATCTGCAGAATATGGAAATTGTGTAATCTTGGGGCTCCTAGAGTATACCATACTTGTCTTTTGTTATTTTACTAATCATCATTTTAGGGAGATGGGGCTCAACCAAAAATAGTACCATCAGCCAAGAGCAAGTCTGTGCTCTGAGGCACAGCAGGGTCCCTGGACCAGGCATCTGCCCAATCTCATTGGTGGGAGGAACAGCCGTTGGGCAGCTGAGCACTGTGGGCATGGTGGGTCAGCTCACGGCCTTGAATGTTTACGTTTCAGTTCAGGCTGGGAGTGTAGGGCTTGCACTTTGACGAGGAGAGTGGTGTCAGTGCTGGGCATGCAGCTGCTTTCCTCTCCTCCCGGCAGCTGAAGGGGCACCTTTACCAGCTGCCGCCAGACCTGGGAGCCTGGAAATGCAAAGCGGCGATGGCTTCTGCTGCTACCAGCTCTGCAGATTTCTGGGCTTCCTGACAGTCAAACAGTCAAATACTTGGGCTCAAAATCCAATGATCAGACAAATAAACTTAGCAAGTAGAGAAAGAACAAACAGAAGGCTGTGTCAGTGGCTTCCAGGGCATGGTAACAGGAGAGGTGAGAGATAATATTGTAGAAAATGCGAAAAATGCCACCAGTAGTGAATCAAACAAATTCTTATGTTTATAAACATGACCCAGCAGCAACAACAAAAACACATGTAGATAATACATGAAGACAAGGGTTAAAGCAGAGATCTAAGTTAAAATCTGGAATAAATATCTCTAAGAAACTCACCAAGAGATGGAAATTATTATGGAAATGAATCTTGGGGAAGAGACCCAGCATACCTAGCATGTTAAAATAATCAGATTTCCAAAGGAAGGAAGAAGATACTTGCCCTCTCCCCAAGAATTACTAATTTATTATAAAAAGGGAATGCTGCCCAGTAAATGTAGACAGGGAAAGTGGGAGAAGAAACATATCCAAACATACTCTAGTATAATTTCACAACTTTAAGAATAGAAACAAGAATTCACAAAATTTCATGTCAAAGATATTACCTACAATGAATAACAATTATGTCAATATTTGATTCTCACATGCAGCATTAGAAGCCAAAAAATTGTGTGTATGTGTGTGTGTGTGTGTCTATATATATATATATATATATATATATATATATAGCAAGAAAGACTGCAGCTCAAGAATATATATGTAATTATATATATAATTTTATAGATAATATATAATTTTTATACAATTATATATATAAAATCTTATGTAATATATAATTATATATACACAATAGCTAGCAAGGACTTCAGCTCAAGAATAACATTTATTTAAGATTACTTCCAGATTTTCAACATATCAAGAATATCTATCATTTGTTAACCCTATTGGAGAGGATATTTAAGTAGGAACTTTAAACAAAGAGCAAACACATCAGAAATAGGACTTCAACATAGCAGAGTGAGAGTTGGAGGGATAGGAAGGATGATAATCTTTGCATTATGACCAAAATGCAAGTGGCTATTCAGCAACTGGACATATCGAGTAAGAATTATCAGACTGGAAATGGCAGATGGCAGCGGGTGGAAACCTTAGTGATCTAACCCTAGAAGACTGAGGGAATAGTACATTGCGGAGTCTGAAGAAGCAAAGACGGGAGGAGCGGGGGATGTCAGTACATTTTGCAAATCTCGTGTGGTTGGACGATGTAGAGGAGGAAGCATCACTAGTGGTCTAGAGAAATCACAGGGGAAATAGAAGATTGTGATCAAAGGAATGGCTTCTAGCAGTTAAAAAATAATATGTCTGAATTATTGTAGCCAGAAAAGTTAGCCATTAATACAATCAAAACATTCAGAGAAAATGCAAAATTAAAGAGGAAAATGCAGGACCACTTGACCAAACCTGTAGAAATAAAAAGAGAGACAAGAGGAAAAGGTAAACAAAAGTTGGCAATAGATTAATTAATGTGGAAGCAGGGATCATGTGTCCAATTTATCTTGGTAATGAGAAGGACTAGATTGTTATATATGCTCACGAAACGTTTACTGTTTGGGTGAATAAATGATAAGCATGTGATCCTCTTTCCTGGGTAGATTAATAATATTACGAGTTAACAGTCTACAAATAGAAGAGCTACCCCTGCTTTTTTCTAGGTACCTGCCACATGGAGTATTGTTTCCCATCTTTTGACTTTGAGTCTATGCATTTCTTTTTGAAATAAATGTGTTTCTTGTATGCAGCATATGGTTGAATCTTGCCTTTTGATCCATCCTGCTATTGTGTCTTTTGGTTGTGAATGGAGACCATTAACATAGAGTGTTATAACTGATATATATGGACTTATCCTTGTCACGTTATCTTCCTGTTGTTGGTGCCCTTTCCTTCCCCTCTCTATTTGATTGTTTGCTTTACCTGGTAGATTCATTCTGTTGGGGTTCATGGAGTTATAATCCTTGTTGCCTCTTTTTAGAATGACTTTCAGAACATTATGGAGTGTCAATTTGGTGCTCAGTTTTGAAAGATAGTTTTGTGGGGTACATCAGTTTGGGCTGGAGATTGTTCCCTCTTAGGGCTTTAAATATTTTACTGCAAGTTCTCCTTGACTTGAGGGTTTCTGTTGAGAATTCAGTTATGATTCTGATGGGTTTTCCTTTATAGATGATTTTTTTTTGTCTAACAACTTTTAATATTCTGTTCTTCTGTTGAATTTCTGCAATATGCCTTGCTGTAGATTTTCTTTGATCATGGCTAATTGAAGTTCTTTATGCTTCACTTATATGTATGTCAAATTCTTTTTCCCTGCTAGGGAAGTTTGCTGCCATGATGTCTGTGGACAAGTTTTTTATATTGTTTGTACTATTTCCTGCTTTTTCATTGACTCCAGTCAATCTTTTGTTATTCTTCTTTGCATCATTCAGCAGTTGCTAGATTGATTTCTTGTGGTCTCTTGCTATTTTGGGCAGGGGGTGGAGAGGTACCAAGAATTTAACTCAGGATTTTGTGCTTTCCAGGTAGGTGCTGCACTGCTGAGTTGTATGACTGGCCCTTCCCTTCGTATTTTTAAGAAATCTTTCTTTTCATGATCACTAATCTCAAGCCTGTCTTATGTGTCTGAGATTCTGTCTTTATACTGGTTTATTCTATTGCAGATAATTTCAGTGGAAGTTTCAGTCTCCTGGATATCTGCTTGAATCTGTTTTATGGATTCCATTTCTTTCCTGTGTTGAACATTTGATGTTTCCATCATTTTCCTCAGCCCCTCTATTTTTCTAAAATCTGTATCTACTTTAGAGTCATTAAGTGTGTTTTTCATTGTGGTTGCTGTCTCTGTAATTATCTGAGAAATTATTTCTGATTTGATCTTTTCTAGAGCTTCATTCATTTGCTTTGTTGTTACCACTTCAGAGAGGCCAGGTGGGTGGCTTTTGGATTGCCTCACCTCATTGCCCCCTGGCTTTGGCTGTAGCGAATTGGATATCTGGGGTTGCATCTTGTTTTAAGTGTCTTCTCATTTTCTACCTGTTTTTTAAAGTTTAACTCCTGTGTTGATGCTTGTAAATTGGTTATGGTGAGTTGCTCTATTTCTAGAATTTAGAACACTTAGGAAATGCCTACTTCTCAGAGGAGCCTTCCAGTTTTTGGGTTTTGAGTCTATTGCAAGATCCCACTTTTTCAATTTGTCAAGAATGAGTTGTTGCCTACTCGGCCCAGCCCCTGGTTCTCTGGCACTGGCCCAGAGTATTTTGTATGACCTTTAGGCTTTCCCACTCTTGGTATACCAGGAAGAGCAGCTGGTTAGAACAATGACGCCACTTTGACTAAGGTGGTATAATCATCAATAACAATAGCATCAAACACAGCCCAGAAAAATTACAAACTCAGGTAACTATTAACTTGTTACTTTTAACCAGATGAACTAGATTTGTGGTTATATAACAAAATCTAAAACAAATCACAAACTTGTATGCAGTAAATAATCCCTTAATGTGCCAATTTTGCCCTCAGGGGGGATATTTAAAAGGGATTAGGGGAAAAATAGAGACATACAAGAAGAAAAAGAGATTAGAAGTAAGGCTGAGGACCAAGGAGTAGTATGAGAACTTTGGGAAACTGGTACAGAAGACAGGAGAAAAAGAGAAAAGGAAGAACAGAACAAGACAACCACAAAAAACTAATAAACTGCATTCAAAATAATATAAAAACAAGATAAAACAATGAAGAGAAGAAAAAAAAAACAAGAAAAAAGAGAGAGAGAGAAAAAATGTCCAGTTCCAGATTTGTCCCTGCTGTCACTGGCAGACGACATGTGGAGATGGAGTCCAGATCCGGGTTGGTTTATTGCTGCAAGCCAGCAGGAGCTTTAGGCCATGGGTAATCTCAGTGAAACCGCACCTTTATTTCTCCCTGAAATTCAGGCTGGTGTCCGACCTTGAAGCTGACACCAGACCCATTCAGCCTGCAGCAGTCAGTGCTGTGGGCTTGAACTCGGTTGGGAGCCACTAGGGGGATCCAGCAATTGTTCCGAGTGCTCAGTTCAGCCAGCCGCTCTCCAAGATGGCTCCAGACAGTCCGCTTCTCTCCTGGGACATCCTATCCTGTGGCACTAACCTCCAGTAGTGCTCCCCACCACACCCACTGCTCCCCCCAATGCTGCATCTCTCTGTGGAGGCCTCTGGGTTCATCAGCCGTCACTGTGTGTCTCACATTTGAACTCCTCCTCCCATGCAGTGAGTCCAACTCAGGGAGAAGGTGCTGCCTGCTGCTTGCTTTTTCTTTGCTGAAGTCCCTTTCTTCACTTTCCACGTGGACTTCAGTTCTTGCTTCAGATCCTCCCGGTGCCCAGGGGACCTATTTTCCTCCATCTTGCCTCACTCGTGTTACTCCAAAATTTTGAATTAAGAACATCCCAAGTAAAATCTAGGATTTTTTCCATGGAAGGTATTTCCATTGGCAACCCTTCCCCTGGATTCTTCACGCTCAGAAATAAATATCCATGGAATTGCTATAAAAATATATAAGAACAGCAATTCCACATCCTCACATGGGGTGGATTTGCAGAACTTCATTTCTTAAATTCTGATGCTGCTATTCCACCTTCTTCCTAGTTTTCTAAACAAGCGACAGAGAAAAGGCCTTTGTAGATTACAACCAAAACATGAGCACATGTTCTTTTTTGTTGGCTGGTCTTGGGCAAGTCAGTTCACATCTTGAGATTCCATTTAATAATAATAACACAAATAATAAGGTGTTAATAATTGTTTAAATATCTGCCAGTTACTGGTCATTTGTGTGGAGTACTATGCCAAACACTTTTTAACTCCTCACTTAATTTTCTACCAGTCTGTGAAGCAGGTGTTATGATAGCACTGTGCAGTATTGTTCTGGAGCAGTTACAGCCCACTGCATTGCGAGCTTTCAGGGAAGCTGCAGTCCTCACCGAGGCCCCGATTGCTTGCTTCTCTGCACAGTTTCTCAGCAGTTCTTCCTGCAGTGCACATCCGTTATCAAGCCAAGGGGCCTCGTGGTAAGAATTCCAGTCTCTGCAGAGTCCTGAGTCTTCCACTTCACAGCCACATTCTGCCCCTTTCTTTACTCAGCTGGCACATGTTTTTGCCTTTTCTACCCCACCATTTTCCAACTTGATTTGCCCTAGGATTTGAGTTGTCTGTATAAACACATAGAAACTTATATGTTCTTGGATATGAATCTGTTTCAGTTATTTGTGACTATGAAAAAAGAACCTACCTGAAACTGTAGTGACTTAAATATTTTGATTTGCTCACAGATCGCTGGACCAGGAATTTATACATTCTTCCCTGAAAAGACTGCACTGGTGGCCCAGCCATCAGGCTTGGAGGCCAGGGCTGGAACAGGTGCCTCCCAGCCTGTCCCTCCGGAGCCCACATCGGCTTTCCCAGCATGGCGGCCTGAGAAGGGCAGGCTCCTTCAGTGACTTCTGCACGGAAGAGCACAGAGCAGCAGCTCTCGAGCACACTGACTGCGTTCGAGGAACCAGGACAGCAGCGTCGTTCTGCCCCGATCTTAGTGGCCAATGCAGTCACAGGTTTGGGACAAATTCTTAAAAAGGTATGAGAAATGCACTTTGGCTGCATATGAAGCAGCAAGATCCTATTTCAGAGTAGTACATGAGACTAATATTGTTATGGAAGTCTTTAAAAAACAGATCCTTTCAGAAGAAAACAAAGATTTTATAACAGAGACTGAAAAGCATTTTTACATACATATGTTGACCATGGCTTAAAAAATTGTCTGACTACATCATTATCAGACTTAAAAGTTACATGACTCATATCTGGCCATCCTTGGTCCTTCTTTCCTCCATCTCTCCTCCTCTTCCCTCCTTCCATCCTTCTTTTATTCATTGGTTTGTTCCTACTACCCAATTTCTAAAACTCTTACGTACTTTCTGGTAAGCAGTCTCGAGAAATCCTAGAATCCTAGGGATAACTGAAAATAAGTATTGGTTTTTCATAATTTCCAGGATTGAGCAGCATATTTCCTTCTTCAAATCAAGAAGACTCACTCACCAAGTTTATTTTTTAAAAGAATTTTAATCTTTTTCAGTCATCTGAGTCACTGCACAGCTCTCTTTAATTTTGAAATTTCCATGATTTACTTTGTGAGTGGAAAGAAGTTATATAGCTACTTCCTAATTTCAAACTGAAAACGCTTTTGTTGTTAATTCTGAAGTAGTACTGCATGTCAACTTATTTATAAGAAAAGTGATGAAAACTTTGATGTAAAAGACCATAAATCAGAATAATAGTTTGGGAAAAAATACAACATCGAGATAGTGGGTGATTTTAAGGTTTTTCCTGCAGACCTGAGCAGCATAACAACTGCAAGAATTTGGAATTATTATCATTATCTTCACAGAAGGAAACAGGATAAATGGTAATTGACAGCTGGATTCAAATCACAGGACAGTGACATTTTAGGGACCATACACAGCATTTCTGATTCCATGTTGTTTTCATTACACTAAACTGTCTGCCTTAGAGTGCAATATAAAACAGGTGCTATGGTGATGGAAAGATGCCTTTTTCCCCCCAGTAAAATTATATAAGCCGCATGATCACAAAAGAAATGTGCACTTAATAATTATAATGACAGAAAATCATTTGGTCTTTTATTGTATTTAATGAAAATTACAATGCGCAGTGCTAATTCTGAAGCCCTGGAAGTTCCTCGGTCATCAAGGAAATATTTAGTAACTGTCAGAGCTGACTGACAGCCTTCCAGGAAAGCTACCACGTGCTGCACTAGACTCCCTCACACAGGCATCCCCTGTGCTGCCGTGCCTTTGAAATTCACCGAGACGAGACGACCCGCTGCACATGAGCAAACGCTATCCGTGTGGCTTCGAATCCACGGGGATGCGAGGGGTCAGTTTTGGAGATCACCCAGTCTGGGACACGGTGAGGCCGTGAGAGCAGAGATGCAGCCGGCAGTGTGGACGGGGCAGGACTCTGTGCGGTCGCTAGGTCCCCTCTCCATGGCTGCACTTTCCACTCGGCCTCGGTTGACCAGTGACATCCGTGTTCCACAGATGAGTGCTGGCGGGCGAAGGATGCCCAGTCCTGCTGGCTGGAGCTCACGAGGGGACAAGTGGCCAGGCAAGGGGGAGTGAGGCATGTGCTGTCACAAGGTAAGAGAGCAGCTGGGCCTGTTGGGTACCTGGGTCAGGGAGAGATGACATTGGATTCAGGGCAGGAAGAGCGGGCCCCCCATTTCTAAGGGAGGGGTGGGAGTGTCCAAGGACCCCCACCCTGCTCAAAGCCCTGAATGTATGAACCGGTCCTAGAGAGCCTGTGAAAAAGTCCAGCTCAGCAGATTTGGTGTGGGGATTCTAGACTCTGAACTTTTAAAACTCTCTTGTTTTTGCCACTGTGGAAATCAGTATGGAGATTCTTCAAAAAACTAAACAATGGGAAGTCCACTTGACTTAACTGTGTCTCTTTTTAGGTGTCTTCTCCAAAAGATTTTTAAAAAAATATTACAGTGACCCATGCATACCGATGTTTATAGCAGTATAAACCACAATACCTAAATTACGGAAGTGGCCCAGATACCCACTGAAAGATGAATGCTAAAAAAAAAAATGCAGTATATGTGCTGTACTCAATGAAGTACTATTCAGTCATAAAGAGTGATACATTCAGTTCATTTCTTTTTAGGAAAATGAATCCACCTTGTGACCATACCGCTAAGTGAAATGAATCAGACACAAAAGTTTAATATGACCTGATTCTCTTACATGAGAAAATCAAAGGATAAATAATTAAGCAAGCACAATAAAAGAGAATTGACAGGCAACAGGGAGACAGACTTTGTGAAGATAACAAGGAGATGTAAGGACAGAGAAAGCAAGGAGGGAGCAGGGGTAAAACTGATCTAGGATGTGAGGGTGACCTGGCCACCGCTGTTGTCACCCCGCTGACCCCCAGGGCTGATGCAGCTGATCTGGTTGGCAGTGACCTTTGCTCTCTGGACGCTCCACGTCTTCCCTCCTGGACTTGCGTGCTTGGTGGAAAAGGAGGACCGCCCCATGCAGCAGGACCGTTCCTCGGTCAGCGGTGTGCAAGAAGCTGCATTTCCTGCCAGACTTTCCAAACAAACTCTCAAAACTGATTAAGATGCCGCATGTACGTGTGTCAGTCCTCCAGGATGAAGGTAATTATGATACACTTCAAACATATACTACTAGTGACAACGACCTGGGCTGGGGGGAACTTCCTGCCTTTGTTGGTCTGTGCATCTCACTCTGAGTCCAAAGACGCTAAGGACACAAGGCAGACTCAGCAGAAGGCAGAAGGTTTGGAATTCAGGTGCTGGAGCAGGCCGAGGCTGGGTCGCAGAATGGAGTGAGGTAAAGGGACGAGTGTGTCCTACAGGGACAGGGACACCATGCGGGCAAGGGATGAGGGACCAGGAGCACAAGTGGGTGACAGAGTGCCTGGCTGAGACCTGGCGTGGTGGCTTTGAGCACTCTCACTTATCAAGGGCTGACGTCATCACTCAGTTTTAAGTAAAACTGCTTAAGGCTGCTGGTTTTCTTTCTTTCCCAGTTTTAATTCCTCCGTCACTCATTTCCTGTCTGGTGTTGCCATATGTACCAGGCAGAGTATGAAACATAATTATTAAAACATCATTAATGAATATTTTTGTTCCTTGAATGTATGCTATATTTTCCTACGTAGGTAACCTGGAATTTGCTGTAAGGTTGGCCTGATTTTGAGTTTCAACTCTGGTGCTGGCTAGGACTATGAGATGGGTTAGTGATGTATAAAATGATTTCTGTGTTCTGGAAGTCAGTAGAGACAACAGTGAATGTAAGTGAATGTTTGCTGTCGCAGACGCTGCGCTAAGGACTTGTAATATTACCTGGCTGGATTATTATCACAGATCTGTGTGGTAGAGTCTATATTACCACTGTGTTACAGGTGAGATATTAGAAGCACAGACAAGTCGGGGAACTTTCCAAGGCCACAGAATTAGCAGATCAAGGAGTTATGATCTGACTCAGAAACTGACCCTAGAGCTCATGCACTGAACTGTTATAGACATGGAAGAAGAAAAACAAAAAGATGCAGAAAAAAATGTGAAACAAGAAAACACACGCAGAGCAGCACTCTGTAGCTTATCTTAATCACTGCTGCAGGGGCCGCAAAGACCTTGCAAGGCTGCCCTGAGCCAGGGGAGCCTTTGTGAGGAGAGTAACTCGGACCGAGGGCTGCAGGGTGAACCAGCACCTAGATGAGCGATCCAGACCGCCGTGTAACATGGGAGCAGCCCCGCACAGCCATGCACGGAAAGTTACCATGTGAGGAACCAGACCCCAGAAATGAAAAGACACAAGATCACACTCTAACAGACGTTTTGACCCATGTGAGAAAAAGCCAGGAGTAGGCCCAAGCGAGCTCTCAGAATTTTCCTTCTTTAAAAAGAAACAGAATGTCCTGGTTCGAGTCATAAATCTTTCTTCGAGGCTCCCCAGAGCCATGGTGATATGCTATTAAGTGGGCAAGTTGAAAGACAAATGACCATTTCTTTGTCCGCTGGGACATCTTCTAGAAATTAGCAAAGCAGTAAAAGAATCTCAGCCACTTTGTGCCAACTCAGTCTCTCAGGAAAGTTTTGGTATCAGAGTTTACCTGACTTTTCCCTGGCAGCAAAGCTGTTCCTGAGCTATAGGAACCTGGTTGTAAAGGAAGATTTCTGCCAGTTCTGGGGAAATCATGACTCACAGTGATTCAGTTCTCCTGGGTTCTTGGCGGAACTTGGGCGTGACTTCACAACAGCTGGGAGATCTGTCCAGGCTACCTCAGTGCGTGGTCAGTGAGGAACAGCCAATGGGAGTGCTGGGCTTGGATGCAGTTATAAGAGTTCTAGCTGACACAGCCCACATGTGAGTACTGCACTGCATTCTGGGAGTAGCAATGAATGCGTTGATTGTTTAGTCTCAGGACATCTAGCTCTATTTGGTGACCTGAGCGGCCAAAGCAAGACTATTTTGGCACCTTGAAAACATTGTTGAATTTTGGAGATTTCTTTTTCACACTGCAGAGCCAAAGTCATTAATTCATTTGAGCCCAAATGAGCAAAATATAATATTTAGCCTGACGTTGATCTCTGACGTTATCTGAGTTCGTGGTAACTTTGCTGGCGTGGTTACTTCTGGTACCTTCTTGCTATGATTTGGACCTGGAAGGGGAATAATTTGTGCAGCTCAGGGGGGGCACCAGGGACATGCTGTTTGCTTTTATACTACAGGACCAGGCTCTATGTAAAACTACTGCATTCACAGCAAAAGCAATAATGCTTAATGAACTTACCCGATATAAATAAGCTCAAGTAAGTAGTTGTTAGCAAATGAGTACAAGAAACTTGGTCTTTTAACTCGCTAAGACAGAGAGGACAAGTGAAAGGATCTTTGGTTTGATCAGGGTTTGCATGTCAATTCTATGAGCTAGTACAACACTAACTACAAGCCAGGGAGGGCAGTGATTGAATATATATTTAGTCTCCCATTAAACTTTACTATGATTATGCACCTGACTTTCAGATATTTATCTATTTTTAATAGCTTGATTATTGAATAGCAACATTACTCTGTAAGGAAAGGATCAATTGAGAAGATTTGTAGCATTACTGAGACAGTAGGCACTCAATACATGCTTGATACATATTTATAAATTTTAAATCATTTACCCGTCACTGCCTTCTTGCCTAATATTTATCCCTATTTGCAATGCATTAAACATCGTTTTCTCTAATGTGTGAAGACTTTTTGATAGATCCTCTCCTCTTTGGCTTCAATAAAGTTGTTCATGAGTTCAGCAAACTGGCATCCACTGTTTAAGCCTTTCCTTATTAAGACTTAGATCATGGGTTTTATCTCTCAATCACTGCATACTTATTCACTGCTTTTCTTGGAGCTCTAACATTTTCTAGACTTCACGAGGAAGAAAAAAGTACAAGGTATGTCCACGTGCTTGAAAAATTCTCAGTCCTGAGATGAAGCAATGCTTACACCTTTTCCATAGTGTGGTGTTTTCTAAAGTGTGTACTATAGAACAGTGATGGATTTGCAAGATATTCATGGACAAACAAGTTGAGGAAAGTGAGTTGAACTTTTTAAAATTATATGACTTCCGTGACCTTTAGCATCTCTCAAACCTTGAGAAAGACTAAAGGGAATAGTAAAATTATATTCAACAGTGACCCTGGAACACCAATTTTTACCAAAATGCCTGTTGATATTTATCAGTACACTAGTTTTCCACAAAACTCATTTTGGGAAAAAAAAAGATGTGAGGGCTGGGGATCCAAAACACTTGGGCATTTATTATTTCTCTGCCACCAAATAACTATATAGCATCAGGCAGGCTGCTTGATGTTTCTGTCTCTGCTCGTCAGCAGACACAAAAGTCGGGATGGGGAGCAGTCAGCCTTGTACATAATTGCACGCCTATTGTACGTGAACTGGAGGAAAATAATAGATGATTTATAGGATTCGTTTAATGAGTGATTCCTGCTGAAGCATCTCCTCTGATGGTCATGAGAAGTCTTAAAAACATTGCCTTTCACAACGCATAAATTGTCAGGCCAGGATTATGTTGCTTATAAATTTATCAATGTCTGCAAAAAATTATTCTGGTTTTGGCACTGTGACTCTGGCAACTTGGTGGAAAACTTTCAGAAGTGGATGGGCCATCGTCTCCAAATAGTTTCCCATCAAATTGTGTTCTTATGTACAAAGAGGCTGCATGATGTCATGCTTGGCTTGTCTTCATAAAATAATAACATGCTTCATGTAACTCCCAATGTGCATTCAATTGCAAGCTTTTTCTATCAAAGACAATCTGTAGTAGCTCTTTGTATCTTTACTGAATCAGGAAATAAAGAACCAAACAATCATTTCTCAGTTCTGTGAAATGCATTTCCCACATGTGCTAGATAAACAGTTTCAGGAGAACACGAGTCTCTTCTAGCATGTCACTGGGAAGTCTTTACTTTTAGGATGGCTTGAAAGTTTCCCAAACATATTGGTGTCGTGGCTTGTGTTGTTAACTGTGGTTTTTCCTCGAATGTTATCATCACTAGCATGACAAACCACTCTAAGGCTAGTTACTGACCCCCCGAAAGGGAGAGAATGTAAGGGACACCAGAAGGCCAGTGGGAAAGCTTGTGGATACCATATGACTGCTGGATGGGTGGAATGGGAAAAACCACATGGTGCTTGAATCTTAGTTTTCTCTTCTGTAAAATGGAGAAAACGTGAAATCCTTCAGAAGTTGTGAGTAGTGTTACATGAGAAAAGAAATAAGTATCTGGCCGTATATAATACGCACTCGATATTTGTTCATTCAGAAGTTGAGATGATGTCCTTTCTCTTTCGCCATTGGAAGGCAGCAGTAGTCTTATTATTTCTAGCACTAGTGTTCTTATGCACCATTTTAACGAGAAATCATGCCTTTTGAATCACTGGAAGCAAAAGAGAAAGAAGAATGCAGAAGTGCAGTGTTGCTTGAAAATACTCCAAACACTCACTTCCCTTGCACATGTGGGACCTCCAGACTGGACCAGCAACAGCGTTGTGTGGTTCCACCTTGTGGGACCACCCAGGAGAAGCAGCTGAGGAGCAGCGTGCTCAGTTCTCTGCACCGGGAGCCTTGGGGGTCCTGTTCCACATCTGCTCCGCCCTGGGTCCACATCTGAACCATGTGTCTGAGCATCGTCCATCTTCATGAATTTTCTCTGCTTTGGCCAGGGACCCCTGATCCCTCCGAGGATGTGGGAATCATTTTCTTAGATTTTGTCAGTAGGTAATGCTTGCTTCAATATTTTTCATGAAATTAACTCAGATAGAAATTAATTAATGTCAGTTTCAATCATGCTAAATGAATCCCTCAAATCTTTACTCTTTAACAGAGAATTTACTCATGGACACAGGGACATAGTGAAATAGCACAGAGGCTTACAAGGATAATAATGCCATACAGAAAACAACCAGAAAGCGGTGTTTTACAGTACATCTGAGAGATGAATCCGGAAGACCAGAAGTCTATGATGAAATTGCAAACTCATCAGGTGCTATTACTGTGACACTAAACTTGATGCCACTCCTCTGAATGTCACTGTTCCAGTTAGTTGCATAAAGATAATGGTATCTCTCGTAGGACTGTTCTGAAAGATAAATGAGAAGATATATATTACAGTGCAAAGTGAAATGCCTTGGTTATTCTAGGACTTTAGCTATGGCTACCTATCTTTATACTAAAGAGTTATTTTTTTATTAATAATAAAATTTGGTACAGGGAGACCGTGTCAAATATACCATTGCTTTTGGCTAATTTAACTTGGGGAACCGAGAAGGTAAAAAGTAAGTCAGAAATCAAGTAATATACTTTAGTTTTGAAAAATAGGTGAAAAGAAACCAGAAGAAGCAAACTGGTATATAAGGAAAAATGATTTGGTATTTTCCTCAAAGTTTCTTTGGTTGTCTTCTGTATTTCTTATATATTAAAGTATATTTCTGAACAGAGGGTGGTCCTATTTTACCACTAGGTATATTTTGGTAAATACCAAAGAATACTTAGACTTGCATTTTGTTGTCCATTTAGGTTACAGATATCTTCAATGACTTTCTTAGAACATTTTTTGGCAATTGTGTACAAGATTATTTTTCAAATTATTTGGTATTTCTCAAGGATTTAAGAAAAAATCGGCTTTCTACAGGTCTTGGGGGGAGTGAAATAAAGTAGCTACTTTTTTTTCTAGGTTACATTAAACTTATTAACACAATCAGAGAAATCTTTAGTTGCTTTTTAAATAGATCTCTTTCAAAATGTGATTACTCTGAATTTTGGTTTTTTTGTTAGACTGAATTTACTTACCTTTTAATGTATGTAAAATGTTTTTGTAAACTTTTTGTTCTTTATTGCAATTTAAAATGACAAAATCAACAAAACTTTTCAGATATTCTCATATATAATCTCTCTTTTTCAGACCCACAACTATTTAAATCCCAAAGTTCATACATAATGATATAATTTACAAGTTTTCCATGAGGAAGTTGTAGACATGATCTCTGTGCGTGAATCTCTAATTGGGTAATAGCTATGGTTGGTGGAATGGCCAGCAAGGTGATTTTTAGAACGGAGTTCGGAAATAGGAAGATTTCATGAGCATTTGGTGTTACAGTATTTCTGAGGTGAAGAAAGCTACTTGTGTGTGACACTGCACGCAACACTTAACCTAATGTATTCAGATACCCGCAACTAATTTCCTCTGCAAGTGACCAGCCTTTCTTCCTCCTCTCGCCATGTCTATCGAGTAGCAGTTGAATATCTCGTCTTGCTGAAACTGCTGTGTTCCAGCAGACCCAACTCCAGCTGTGTGAAACCCATTGGCTCTATTTTTCTTTTTGCATTGTATAAAAAAACGCGTTTCTTGTATTTGATTCCCTAACTGGATTTATAGTAAAGGTTTCTTCGTTGTCGTGGTCATGCTTTCTTTACCACTTCCACATTCGCTATGAAAAAAACCTGGGAAGAATGCAGTCTGAATGATCTGACCTGCTTTTCTCTAATTTCATGTGCATGTGGAAAGTGGAGACAGCACAGTCATACAGTCATGAACTTAACACCACCCCTGTAATAAAACCTGCCTGCATTACACCCCACGTCACGTGGGAAGGATTTTGAGAGTGACCTGTTTTATGATGGTTTGGCACAGCCTCTGTCTACAGCAATTTAATCTGTGTATCAGGAACCACAAGAACACATCTTTGTGAGGCAACTTGGTTTTGGTTTTTGGTGTTCTCTTTGTCGCTAGAAATTTATGCCCTACATTAAAACAAGTGGTGCTGCTCAAATATATTTATTATACTATTATATATGTTAGCAAAACTTGGAAAATAATAAAATACATACATGCTTCCTCAAAATACATATACGCTTCCTCAACTTGAAGAACATTCAAAGATGAAATGTTGGTCGTACCAATTTTTAAAGATAAAATGGTGATTTTTATTGTTATGCCTCAAATAATGCTTGTCTTTCTTCTGATGTGTTGAAATAATTTCTACAGAAAAGAGAATATGAACATTACAGGTAATTATGTAGTTAAGGGAAGGGTTATATGTAGCTTTTGTCTCTCCTACATTCCTTCTTTTCTCTTTCTTCTTTCTTTACTTCCTTCCATTCTTTGTCATTCCCCAGCATGATTAAATATTATTTGTAAAATAATAAGAATTTAGAATAAAATGATTATATCATGTCTTTCAAACATCTTTATTATCAAAAGTTCTTACTATGTTTATATATGAAGCTTTATGATATCACAACAGTAAGAATCTTTCACCTCAACAATTGGAGATAAAATGTGAATATTATCATTTAGTTACAGTTTTATCTTTACTTTTCAAGACAATATCTTTGGCTTACAAAGGGAAAGAATCCATCAGACATCTCTCTATTTATTGTGAACCAAAAGCTGAGCAGAGAAACTATTTCTGAATTAACTGCTTTGGAGATTCCACAACATCACATTCAGCTGGTTGACTTGCTAAATCCAGTCAACCAGCAGACATTCAGAGCAAAATCATGATTAAGATGGGTGCATATTTTCCAGGCCAGCCAGAATACTTTCAGTCTAATACTTCTAGACTGAATAGAATGCTTTTCAGCTGTTGAAAAGTATCTTAAAGGCTAAATCCAAACATCTGTAATAGGTCTTATGTCAAAATCTCCTAATTGTCTGCAGTTATTTTGTAATACTGTTAGACATTCCTCATTTAAGAGTGGGGATGATACAAAAAATCTGCTCGACAAAAGAGCCCAAGATGTGGTTTCTAAACTCATTCTGCAAACCATCTTTCACTGACAATTTAGTTTCTCTCTCTGGAACTTGTATTCTTAAACCATGAAATGAAAGGCAGAGAACGTAGTCTTCTCTTAGCCTATAGGATTCCCAACCTTCACTAGCAGAATTCAAACCCTAAAGACCTTACTTGGGTCTGGTCTTTCCCATGGATGAAAGTGACCTATGGCAACTACACGTTCTTAAGAACATCAGCTAAGCTGAGGTACACTTTTTTGTTAGAGGACTCAGGCGAATAGCACCAGATGTGTGGTTTCTGATTATTCCATCCACTCTCTCTTTCTCTTAGGGGTTTAGGAGCCTGAGATCCCAACATGAATGTAGAGCACTGGTAGACTAATATAAGTATTAGGGACATTTGGAGAAATAGAAATGAATAAGAAATATGATTGAAAAGCAATGGAAACCAGGCAATAAAATTATTTCAAAATACTGCATTTTGCTATCCCTTTTCCAGTTCAAAAGAGAAGTCAACAATGAGGCCCTAGGTTTTGAAGGACAGTGGTAGACAGTATTTTTAAAACAGTGGTTGGGAATTAACAAAGATTAAAGCCATTTTAGGAACTTTCAAAACAAGAAAGAAATATTTAATTAGATACATTATCTTGAACATTAACTTGCATCATTCTGATCCTACCTAGAATCTTCCTGAATATATTTTATTTCCAGATTGCTTGAAACAGTGTTGTAGAAACATTCCTACACTTGTTTTCTTCCTACTTGGCTTCTTTGTAAAGCAAACCACCCATTTTACCTGAAATGACTGCAATGGTAAAAACTTAGTGGGTTTTAAAGAACAGTGTAGTTAGCGTAAGAATTTATCAGCTGTCCAACAAGTGAAAAGCGCTCTTCTATTTTGTTTGCTAATCCTTCAAGGATAAAGTTTCTCAGGATCCTGAGAGAAATAATAGGTCATTATAAATCTTTCTTGGTTTCTCTAATATAGTCACATTTAAATTTTACCTAGGTATGGAGAAATCAAGAAGCTCATTAAAATTTCAAGATTTCTCTCTATTTATGCCTTCATTTTCTGCCTATCACTCGTCTATAATTTTAAACTCCACTAAAAATCAAAGGCAAATGTTAACTGAAAACTCTTTTTCATTCACTGGAAAAGGCTTCACAAGAAACCAAAAATTGCCTTTAATTGTTCCAGTTCTACTCTTAGCTTTTGTTGGAAAAAAAAAAGTGATAATAAGATGAAATCTCAATCCCTAATGAAATTGCTCATTTAAGTAGAAGCATAGACATTAATTTGGTCAATCATAATTTACTGGCAAAAATTTTTCTTCCTAAGTTACATTATGCAAAGTCCTAAAATTTACCAGATAATTACATTATCTTCTAAGTTTCCATCTTTATATTTAATATCTCAACTAATGACTTTACACAAAAGAAAGTAAAAAGTAACAAATTGTTATAGGTAAGGCTCAGATCCAGCTGTTTCAATGTTTACATTTTATAGAAAACTATTTATATCAAGTTTACCAAAGTCAAATTTCAAAACTGCATTATATAATAATCTTTTGCAACTATATATCTAAAGTGTTTGGGAGAAAAGCTAAAGGTGATTTTCCTTTTTGTACTCTAAAATTTATGCATTTGTGTGTATGTATCTGTTTTGTAATTAGATCAATAAAAATCTTTTTTAAACTAAAGAAAAGTATTACAGCTGTGAATTTTGCATCTACTGTATATTTCTATGTAGACAGTATAGTCTTAAAAACATTAAGCAAGCCAATTAAGCAGAGAAAAGCAGTAATTTTTTCTTACAATCAAAATTTTTTTACTTTGTAATTTCCTTGAATGCACTATTACAGAGTTTGGTAAAATGCAAACTTTGCTTTTCAGTTCTAGTGAAAAGTGGTTAAAAACCACTTTATTTGGAAATAATTTCAAATTTGTAGAAATATTTTACGTAGGAATACACTATTGAACATTAAAATGCTCTTTAGAAAGATTGACCTTGTGTAAACATTTCACCTCAGTTGCTTTATCATTTGCTGCCCCCCACCTTTTCTCTGAACTATACAAGTCTAAGATGCACATGTACTGTTACTTTTCTTCTAAGTGCGCCACTATATATTTCAAATTTTAAAAATACTTTCACATTATCATGAGACAGCTGTCAGATTCAGGGACTTTAACTTTGACACAGTACTTTTTGCTCTATCCTTTATATGCCAATTTTGTTAATTAAAAACGTGTAGTATGTACATCAAATTGTAATGCCTCCAATTAGAACCCTGACCCTGATTCATTAAGGAATGTTATAATAAAGACAGCTAAATGAAGTTTTTCATGGTGTCTACAGTGAAGATGTTGTCTGCTGTATTCTAAGAGTCAATGCCTTTAAGAGGAACCATGGCAGAAACTTGGGCAGTTATTTTGATTTGTGTCTAGATGCCCCTGAAAGTCTCATGCAATCATAGGTAGGCATTTTTCAGAGGTGGCTGAATCTACAGTGTGTGGCACTGGGGTTTATCTATGGTGCATTGCTAGAATCAAGGGCACTGGGGTTAAGTGTGTGAGTGCTACATGCCCTAAGTGGCCTGGATAAGATACCAGGGACATCTTCCCCCTTCCCCATGCCTACCATCCCCCTTCCTTGCTTGCTTTGCTACCTTTTGCTCTAAATGAACTGTTTCTCCTCTGCAGTGCCTGTCTGCCATGCAACCCTGCCTTGAAGCCAGCTGTCTATGGACTGAAACCTTCACAAAGTGTGACCTAAATAAGCCTTCTCCCCTTAATTTGTGGGTGTTGGTTGTTTTGTCGCAGCCATGGAATTTGGTACCAGAGAAATGAGGTCATTTCTGTGACAGTTCCTGACCATGTGGTTCAGAGCCTTTGTGACTGGCTTGTGGGAGGAGTTTGGAAAGGTTGGGAGATGCCAGCTTAAAAAGTAGAACTTGCATACCATGGAGTATACTTGATGGTAGATTCTGGTCAAAGCTCAGAAGACTGGAAGACGGGTAGAAATAGCAAGGGCATACTTATATAAATAGTAAAGATGCAGTTACAGAATAGCAAACTTACAGACACATTATAGCAAGTTAGAGATCAAATCACAGCCTCCGCCTGTGCTCCTGCTGCCTGTCACGTAAACACCCCGCTGAGTTCAGTCAGCCTTGGCTGTCCGGGTCCAGCTGCTTTTCCTCTGATAATGTGCTGGGCCAACTTGACTATTCCAACTTACTTCAAGGACTTTGGTTAAATGACCCAGCCAAGAATACTTCTAACTTTCCTCTGCTTGAACCTCTTCCTCTTGTCCCCAGTATATTGTGGGAAACAACTCCTTTTAAGTGCATCTATTTAGAGTTAACTTGCCTGACAATAAATGACTTAATTCACGCAACCAACCATGTAATAATCTGCCATCTGC
This sequence comes from Dolichotis patagonum, assembly GCA_004027295.1. NCBI lineage: Eukaryota > Metazoa > Chordata > Mammalia > Rodentia > Caviidae > Dolichotis > Dolichotis patagonum. Next base: position 26,234 of record PVJX010013462.1, on the reverse strand, counting down.
CTTGTACTTCTTGGTAGTAAGCTGTATTTAAACTGGACTCAGAGCTGGTTCCCAACTGGCAATTTAGATTCTGTCACAGTCCCTGAGCCCACTGTGGTAAAATCAATAATTTGCCTTCTAGATTTCTCAGTGCAGTGGGTAAGATTTGCTATTGGTTTTTCTGCAGCACTACCACCGGAAGTAGCCTTCTGAGTATTCATAAAGATTGCACATGCTTTAATGTTTATATTCGCCACCAAGATACTTAAGCCAGAATCAGTTGGCAACTCTGGCATGTGTGTATCATGTTTTGTTTTTTTCTTTTCTGCTTACCATCATATTATTTGCTTTCTTTTACTTCTCCTTTCTTTCACTTTCCTCATTTATTTTTTTTTCCTTTCCTACTAATTTTAAAGCTTCTTTAATTCCTTGTAGGACAAAATCTAGATAGAAATATACAAATAAATTACAAAATACATACATGTATATGTATATAAGTGGGTGAGGAAAAATGCCAGTTTTAATACTATAGTTAGAATTAGGGCAGATACAAAGTCTCCTTGGCATGACCACAATCTCCAGCAGTTTTTCACCACAGGCCTCTTTCCCTAACCCTTGATTTCCAGCAGAGGGTCAGGAGCCATAATCACAGCTCTTTGGAAGATCTCACTGATCCTCTTGCCGTCTCGGAATTCCCAGCAACCCTGCAGGAACTGCTCATCTGAGGAGACCACTGCCAGCTCTACCAAGCCTCCTCTCAATCTGATGGCAAAGAAGGCTTCCTAGCATCTGTGCTCTCACCCTCTCTTGCGTCCCAGGGCCTTGTGGTGCCGGCTTTGCTGGTCCACGTCCTGGAACTGCTCCCAGGTGGAGCCACGAGCGCTGGCTGCGGGAAGGGAATCCAGCCCTTTCTGTCTCCTGCATCAGTGGCTTTCGTTCTCCCGTTTTCATTTTGGAAACCACTTCAGCCAAAACCATTAATGGGGCTGATTTCCATCCAAAATACGTTGGCAGTGAAAAGTGAGTGACTGCTAGATCAGATTTTTAAAAATATGATATTTAGAAACTATTTCCTTGAGACTTCTGAACAGCCAGTCTCCTCGCAGATCAGGGTGCTCTTAGGTGGGGGGGACCCCACAAAGAGGGGCATGAACTCGTCTCTCTGGGGAGGGCAGGGATTTGAATGGTTTTATTGATCCTCTACTTTGTGAACGGACTTGACAGTTTAGGAAATACAGCCACGCTCCTGCTGTTGCCAGATTTCCACAGCAGTCCAGTGAGATACTCACCCCGTGAGGCAGGGCCTGTTCATGGATGAGGTTAGCAGTGATCTGGAGGGACTTTTGCCATCTGAGACTGTGAATGTTCTGCCTAAGAACTGTTTGTTCTCTGTAAAACCCCCAAACCAAGCTCTGAAGATGCCCATTCCATGGTGCCATTATTGTAGGTTTAGTCTTCCCGAAAAAGAACAAACGACCTTGGTTCATCTTTGAGTGTTCCTGCTCTGACACCATCCACACCCTGGGAGCAAGCCAAGCCCTTTTGTTTCTTCTCTGGAACATCCCAGCCACCTGTTCCTTCCTTCTGTCACCTCCGTCTCCCTCTGCCTACTGTGGCCTTGTTAATATGGACCTAAATTACAATGACCACTTCCTGCTGGTCACCGTGCCCTCGATACAAATTTACCACCAGACTGGTCTCTCTCATGCACATCATCAGAACCCACAATGGATTTTATTGCAAATAAAAAGTTCAGATTTCTTAAACTGCCGAGCAGAGCCCTCAAATACTTTTCACCCAACTCTGTTTATAATTTATTTTCTAGCTTACTCTACAACCCAAACCTAACATTTATATGCCATACTCTACTTGTTATTCTCCAAAAGCATTTTGTGTTATGTAGAATCTAAGTCTTCACTCCAATTACCCTTGCCCCCTCCCAAGCTTTGTCCTTAAAATTCTGGTTTAAAAATGAAGGAAGGGAAGTTCCTGTATTTCTCCAACTGGAATTCATCTTCTCTCAGGTTCTCCTATGACTCCTGGTTCAGCTTTTTTTCTAATGCTCACTGGAATCCAACCTTTTAATTGTTTCTATGGATCTATCTCCAACACCAGGCTATGGATTCTTTAGGGACAAAACCAGGGCAAAACCTTTTGTTTTCAACTTTGTCATTCTCCGCCCCTGCTTCGATGCCATGTCTTAGTAGGCATGAAGCAACGTGTGCTTACTTGAGGGAGGGTCTCAGGACGCTGGGTTAACCCGTGCCCCTGTGTTTGTTAAAGTGAGGAAGTTGCCTAAGAGGAGCAGGATCGTGACCATGTGACGCTGTTTCTTCTCACTAAGGTCTGATTACCAAAACAACAATAAATAAAAAAAGTCAGAGAAATGTTTTGAAAGATTGAAGGAAGAAAGAGGTAAGATGTGGATATCTGAGAGGCTGGTTATGATAGTGTGCCTGGGTAGATTTCACAGAGAGTGAGTCATCTGAAAAGTTTACAGAGGAAATGTCATGGCCAAGAGAAAGATGGAAGGGAAGGAAAGGAAAGGAATTTTTTTTTTAAAAGTGTTAATTCCAGACACTTCGGCATAGGTTTATATTTAACCTTCAGCATAAAAACAGTGTTGTAGCCCATCAAAAGGATGTTTCATGGTATTTATTTAGTAATGGAGAGATTGAGAACCAAGAGGTTTGATGAATTGGAACCCATGTACATCTTATTCTGAAAGTTCTCAGGTTTTCTACCACGTTGACGTGGATGAGATGGATGCTTGGAGAAACTGATGAAAGATAGAAATAGCGGCTACGTCAGAGGACTAGATATCGATGGGATATCTCTGCTTTATTTATGATTTTGCTTTCTGGCTTCTTTTTTCCTTCCAATAAGGAAGGAAAGTACATGTTGACAGGGAGAAATGGACCACAAACCAGATTTCAAACATTTACCCCATTGGGTCTCTGACATTTTCCTTACAAAAAGCACTTCCATTTCTACTTGGACATTCTGCGCTGTCGCAGATACAGGGAAAAGGGGAGACAGAGGCTTTTAACACAATCGCTTTCTTTTATGAGATGAACTGCAGTGTGAAAGCTAGCCTTGCATCTTTTAGACTATAAATCTGAGGAGGGCAGCTGTCTTGGCAGAAAGTAGTAGCAACGTGCTAAGTGTTTATTGCCAAAAGCAACAACAGCAGGGCATGGGTAATTACAAACAGTGGTCATGAGTCGTACCAGCAGGACGGGGCTCGGGGAGGGACAGGCAGAACCGGACGGCTTTGAGTCCTCACATGGGATCCAGTTTTAAGCTCAGTGTGCTCTCTTTAGAGAGCAAGGTGTCTGTCTGGAGAGAAAAAAAAATCCCTTGAGAATCATTAGAATCCAGGGATAAACGGATGTTCAAGGGCGAAGAAGGCTTTTTCGCAACCCTAAATTCCAAGCATTTTTACACCCCGTGACCTGTAAAAGAGTTGGAATTCCACTGTGGGTTCCTGAGAATCTTTATGATTTGGGATTTTGCATCCAGTTCTCTCTTGTGATTTCCACTGGCAACGTTTTATTAGGTGCCATAGCTGGATCTTGCTGTCTCTTTCTCTTGGTCTGGAGTCAGCTTATGAATGAGGGCAATTCAGTCTCCACAGCGTGGTTGGGAGAAAATAAATCTAATGAATTCAGCCTGTGAGGGAAAAATCTGCCCTGGGACTCTCCATCCTGGGGATGGAAGAAAGGAGGCAGTCATGCTGCCACCCGGCGGCAGCTGGAGCCCCGGTGTTGTCTGGACTCGGCGTTTCCTGCTGGAACTCAACAGCCTCTCTGTTACATAAGGGCTGGCCGGCCACTGCAGGCAGAGCCACTGCCTGGCTGCCAGGAGCCTGCGCCCGGGTGCTGCAGTGCTGCGTTCTCCTCCCCACCCACTCCTCCACACAAGGCTTCTTTTTGTCCAAACCTGTGCCCTTCCTGTGAGCATAATTCTCTTAAAAACAAGGCAGAGCTCCTACCAGATCTAGCCTCCTCAGGGTTTGCATGTTCCAGCAAGCAGACATCCCACACGCATCGTGATTAACTACATGATCTTCGCAGACTTTTTTTATTTGGGGAAGATCAAGAGCTGGAACACTTGCAACGTGACCTGCTGTCTTCTTAGGAAAAACATTCTGGATGCAACTCAGCGCCTTCCTTAAGTAGCCGGGGTCACACTGAGATGCATCCATTTACCACTGGACCGCACCCTGCCGTGCATTCTCAAGGCAGATGTGAGAAGTAAAATCGTGGTGACTGCTGCTGGAACCAGCCGACCCGAAGGCACCTCGGCCGTGGGTAGGATTCGGTGAACTCATGCCTCTCTGCAGAGGTCCACCTTGCACTGGGGACTGTCCCCCACCTAATACCTTGTAGCTGACTGGCCTTCAGCAAATATTTATTTTATTCATGTTACCTAATTTGCTTCTCCAACGGCATTATTATGTGGATACAATTATCTACATTTTACAGATGAGCAAAGGTTTTAGGAAAGCCAGGCAGCTTTCTCAATGTCACAGCACAGCTCTGCGGCAAGGCCAACCTTAAGAGGTTCCTTTCCTGCCTAATATCAAGGTTGCCTTAGTCTTTACTCCTCTTCCTCATTGCCCAGTGGAGGGAAGCCTTGCACTTGAACATATTCAATTTGTAGCCCCCTCAAATACCACACAGTCCTCTGCACTGTGTTATTTTAAGTAAGTACCATTTATCAAATATCTATGCTATGAAAATTCAAATGGCCCAGACTGAACAAACTCTGGACACCAGTCTTACTGGTAATGCCTGTCCTGTCTACCACTTTGGCCAATTTTGAGGGCTGCAATCTCCCCTGCAAAGCAAAATTGTTAACCTCTGGCTTTCACAGCAACCATTCAGGTTTTAATTTTCCAATCTCCAGTTTGATGGGTGAACCAATTGGAAGAGTGACTCCAGGTAAGCAGGTTGTTGACAGAAGTCATCCTTTGCTCCCGCATACTTTCCTGAGCATTGGTACCAGCGCGGGTGAGAGGAAGAGGTCTCTGTTGGTCTTCAGTCGTCCCTATGAATTAATTGTTTGCTCTATGGTGGACATTTCTGGGTACTTTTATTCCAGGCCCAGCAGTGCTACCCAATCACTGATCTAACCAGAGTAGCATCTGTCCTGTTTCACATGCGTGGCTCCTTCAAGCCTTTCCCTAGTTATAGCCAGGTGGAACAGGAAGTCTTTGAATAGGGAGCAGGCTTTGTGTCGTTGTTATTGTTACTAATGTAGCATGCTCTCTCTGCTTGGTTTAGCTACTGGCATGTGACATGCTGGGATGTTTTCTCAAAGATCCAACAGTAAAAGAAAGCAACAACGGAAAAGGACAGAGTTTGGAACAAGTAAGTTCTTTGCCGAGAGGTCTACAGTAAGGAAGTGACTTTCTTCCCTGCCCTAAGGACCAAGCACCGTGCATCATAGCCTAGGTACTTTGTGAAAAAGGAAATGCTGAGGAAACCTGGAAGGGTGTGGGGTTGACTTTCCCATCCCTCGTCTTAGCTGTTAGGATCCCTTTGCCACTTCCAGGTGGAAACAGACTCTCTAGCACAGCATGTGAAGACCTGTGATTCTATAGTTTTTGAAGCCTTCAAAGTCAGCTGAAGAGTCGCCTCTTCCAAAAAAGGTCTTAGCCTGGGTTGAACCCTGACTTCCACACTTAATTGGCTTTCAGGAAATTTCTTAACATTGGTAAGTCTCAGTTTCTTCCTAATGGGACTAACACATTTATCTTTCTGTATTTATCTTTCTGTGCCTGGTGTATTTCACTTAATGGCTCCCAGTTCCGTATATGTTTGCATAAATAATGGGATTTCACTTTTCGTAAAGATAAACATGATTTGACTCTGTATAGGTGCACACTTTCACTATCTGCCTATTCAACGCTGAATGGACACTTTGATCCTGATCTTTTCTGTAGAGAATAGTGCTACAATAAACATGGGAATTCTAGTACCTCTTTGATGTTTTTATTTCCTTTTCTTTGATTACATACTAGAATTGTGATAGCTAGATCATATGGTAGCTCTAATTTTAATCGTTAGAAGAAAATTTACACTGGTTTGCATAATGATTGTAGTAATTTGCATTCCCGCCAAGAGTGTATATGAGTTCCTTTTTCTCTATGTTCTTGCCAGAATTGTCATTTTTTTTAAATTTTTAAAAATAGCCTTTGTAATTGCGATAAGATGGGATCTCATTATAGTACTGATTTATAGTTTCCTGATGATTAGTGATGTTGTGCATTATTTATATGCTTGTTGACAATTTGCATGCTTTCTTTTGAGAAATGTCTATTCAATTCATTGAATCAAATTATGATGTTACCATTGACTGCTTTTGAGTTCTTTGTGTAGTATGAATATTAGTCTCTCATTGGATGGATCGTTTGTAAATATGTTCTCCATCTTTCAGTTTGTCTCTTAATTCTGTTGCTTTCCTCCTTTGCTTTGCAGAAGCTTCTTTATTTGAGATAATCTTATTTGCCTCGTTTTGCTTTTCTTTCCTGGCTTTGGGGGTATCTTATATAAAAGAAGCATGGCTATACTGATGTCTTGAAGTAGTTTCATAGTTTCAGGTCTTGTAGTTAAGTCTTTGATCCATTTTGTGCTTATTTTTAAGTAAGATGAGGGGTACAGGTCCGGTTTCATTCTTCTGCAGATAGAGGTTTGCCTGCACTGCTTGAAGACACTATCTTTCTCCAGTAGTTACCTTGGCAAACGATCAGTTTACTGTTGATAGGTGGATATTTTACTGAGTTCTTTAATATTTTTCATTGATGTGTAGGTATTTACACAGATAGCATGTTATTTTGGCTATAGATTCACAGCATTTTAAAATTGTTTTATTTTTCATTAGTACATATTAGCAGTAAATAATGATTACACTCTGGTAGGGAGTTCATATGTGTGTCTAACACATCTTAATTCTTTTTTCATACCCTCTGCCTTCTTCCCTTTCTTTGTCTCCTTCCCACTTGAGAAAGATCTATCTTTCTACTTCCTATTATTTATCTTGTATTTTTTCTCTTTATATAAATTTTAGGCTTCTCATATAAGAGAAATCATATACTTTTTATTCTGTGTATCTGATATATTTTGCTTAACACTATGGTCTCAAAGAGCATCCCACGGAAGACTCAAGTTCATTTCTCTGTATGGCAAGGCTGTAATCCACTGTGTGGAAATACCACATTATTTTATCCACTCATCTGTTGATGGGCAGATAGGCTGCTTCCCAATATTGCCCTATTTCTTGCTTGTTCTTTGCATTTAAGATTGCCTTTTCTATTTGGGGGCCTTTGCGCTTCCATGTGGAGTTTAGACTGCATTTTCTATTTCTGTAGAGAGTGCTTTGGTATTTTATGATGATCACACTGAATATATAGTTTGCTTTGGTTAGTATGGGGATTTTATCACTGTTAATTCTTCCAATCCATGAACATGGGATGTGTTTCCAAATATTATGTTCTACTAAGTTTCTTTCATCAGCTGTTTTGCAATTTTTGTTGCAGGGAACTCTCTCTTCTTTGACTAAGTGTATGTTTTTTGATCACCATGAACCTCTCCAAAAATGTGACACAGGAGGTCAGGTCCTTTAATCTTATGGCCCCCTTGTCTTCAATGCATAACCTACAAGATCATCATACTTTTCTGTATCTAAAGAAATCTAACTCTATCTAAAAAGGAAAAGGTAAGAAAGAAAAGAAGAAAAGACTGTCACCACCTTGACTCAGACACAAAACAACTTATTGCTGTTCACATTTGAGTGAGAAAAGCCACACCCTTTTCCCCACAAATAGATACTGTAAGTAAGAAGGCACTCTGCTGTGTCTAATAGGCCTGGGTGGATATTTAGGAATTGTAAGGGCAGAAGGGTACATGACAGAGGGCTCCAGGGGGAAACAGGATGTAATAACAGATCAAGAACCATGAAGAATTACAGAATCGACATACTTCAGGTTTCAACAGAAATGCAGGGTTCATAGCCAGGAGTACAGGACTAGGAATAGAGTAATATTTTGAGCTCAGTCTGTATAATCTCTTGGGATAGTTTTCTTGGCAAAACACCCACCCTAGAGCTCTGTTTCCCTAAAGTCTGGCTTCATATCCTGACTTACACATCAAGGCAAAATTCAAGCATGAAGAGAGCTCAGCCCATTAGGTAATCACTTAAAGTATGAGTCTTAATGCAATATCTAGCCCAAGTTTTACTAAGTTAGTTTTGCTTAACTGAAAATTAGATGCAACGGTTTGTCCTATATAAGGAAACTAATTTTGAGGGTAAGAGGAGGTATGTAAATCATTTGTCTTTTAGTTGTAATTTCTTGTACTTTAGGTAAATATTTTAGTGACTTCCCTTTTTCTAGTCATACTTTTGCTAGTTCTGCACACATACCAAAATAATTCTCTACCAATAATTCATCTTCCAAATTTCCCCAAATGGTAAAAGGGAAATATGCATTATGGAGAATCATAATTGGTCTTAAGAATAGCTGGTTTGTTAGGTGATGCAACAGCCAGGAGAAACTACAAATGCACCAACAGTTTTTCTCTGTAGTCTCAGCTCTTTCAAGAGCTACTATTAGTTTTTTTTTTTTCAAAGATGGCGGACTGGTAGGCAGCAGGATATGGAGCCTCTCTGAGAGAGACAGCTCAAATGCCAGAATAGAGCACCCTGGAGAGATCCAAACAGAGTGAGATGGACTCTCTCAATCCAGAAAGAAACTGAAGGGAAAGAGACTGCTTGAATATGAGGTCCCAGGGCTACCATTAGAGAAGCTAGGATTGGCAAGCACTGCACTGTCTCTGAGCCACCTGAAATTGTGCCTGAGATCCACTTGAGCGACCGAACCCGCACCGAAGCCACTGGCTTGAGCAGCCAGAGTGTGGAGCTGAACAGCCCTGTGCGTGGCTCGCCCAGACCTGGCCCTGCACGTGACCCACCCAGAGGCACCGTGAATTCGCGCTGCAGCCGCACTGAGGTCAGAGGTTGGGGAGCCCAGCAGTTCTCAGGAACCGGCATCAACATGCGATGAGTGATGGGAATGGGACCCTCCCATGGGAAAGAGGCAACCAACTAGACGACATATTGGAGTTGGGCAGGAAAGCCCTGGCTCTGTAAGGAAGCGGCTTCAGTTGGGTGATCCCCTTGCAGAGCGGATTGGTGGGATCTGCTTGGACTGGGCTGGGACCCAGTGGGTTGTCACAAATCAATTGGTTCCCTGAGGGCGGCGCACACTGATGCAGTGAAGGCCCCCAAAGGTTGACTGGCCCGGAGGGGAGAAGCCAGCATATACTACCCTTGCTTGCACTTCACTCTCTGATAGCGGACGGCAGAGAGTAGAAGCCCCTAGCCTACATGCTCCAGAAGAACCCTAACCAACAAGAAACGGGGGTGGGAATTACACTATACACTTGTATGGAAGAACCAAACATATGACGAGGGGGAGAAAAAAGTAAAAGCCCCCAGCCCCCAACCCTGAGAATATTAATACAGGAGAGGTAAATATAAAAGAGACTGAGGGCAGCAAACAAGAAACGTCAAACACAGCATCAGTGGACATAAAGAGATATCTTCGGGACCTCGTACACGAGATCAAAACTGAATTACTAATTCAAGTTAAACAAGAAATAAGTAGATTAATAAAAGAAAGGCTGGACATCTCTCAAGAAGACACAGACAGAAGAATGGAGGAACACAAAAGGAGAGAAATGTTCCATGAAGAATATAAAGCAAACCTAGAATTCATGAAGCAGATTCAAAGAGATTACCAGCAAACTAAAGACTCCAAAGAAAGTTGACAAAACTCCCTGAAAGAAACCAAAGATAGACTATCAAAAATCGAACACAAGCTTGCAATGTGTGATCATGAAAGGGAAGATCTCTTAAAAATAACAAGGGAGCAGGCAGTAACAATTGGAAAGCTAGAGGACGACAAGAGGATCTATAACTTAAGAATAAAGCATGTGAGTGAAGAAGCAGGAGTCAAAACAGAAGAACTGCAAAGGCTATTCACAGAAATTATTAAGGAAAACTTCCCAAACATAGAAAAAGGAAATGATAGGCAGACGTATGAAGCATACAGAACTCCAGCCACCTACAACCAAAACAGAGCTACAACTAGACACATAATAATCAAGATCTCAGAAATTCAATATAAGAACAGAATATTAAAAGCCATCAGAGAAAAGAAACAGATCACATATAAAGGAAAACCCATCAAAATCATGGCAGATCTCTCAACACAGACCATCAAGTCAAGAAGAGCTTGGAGTGAAATAATTCAAGCCCAGAAGGAGAACAGCCTCCAGCCCAGACTGATGTATCCTGCAAAACTCTCTCTAGAAATTAATGGAGAAACAAAATGCTTCCATGACAAAGAGGAACTGGGAGAATTCGTGACCACCAATCCAACCCTACAAAAAATACTAAAGGACATTTTAGAAAGAGAGAAAAACAATACAAGCATTTCAGGAACAGTGGCAGAGAGGCCTCAGTGAATGGGGCAGACAGTGGAGTGGAAGAGAAAAATAGACTACCAATGGCAGAAGAACAGAATAGCAGAAATGAGGCAGAGAAGATTGCCTATAATCTCTAGTATAGAGGGCCTTGAAATATTAACAGAGAGAAACACAGCCAGAGTAGATCAGGAGATAGGATCCATTGAGATGCTCTATATAAGGAGGCAGTGAGGCCCAAAATAAGCAGTGCACCCCATGGGAGTGAAAGGGGAGGAATTGTCTAAAAAAGGAAGGCAGATGATATTGTTAATGGGGTAACAAGATTTAAAATCTACATTATTCTCATCACTCTGCTTGGATGGATTACATGTATTCCAGTTTGTCTACTTACACTAGACTCGAGGACAAGGTCAGCTATCCCAAAAATAAGAGGACATAATATGGTAATCATCCTTAATTTCCTATCAACTTAACCAGAAGCCCTGTATAACTTATACTGTCTTATTATGACTGATCTTATTTGAATCTGGTTTGTTAGAGTGCTATCTTATATTGAGTGATTTTATTCAAATCTGTTATGATTGGTAGCATCAAGTCTATGAGTAAGGCAACTACACTGAAGATGACAAGATTCACTAAGATTCCCACTCTGGTTTGATTATTGCCTGCTTTTGAAGTCTTATAATATCTCCAATGCTTTGTTTTTATTCATCTTGTTATATACTGCTGAGACATCATGGTAACCATTATAGTTCACCTTGTATTGTGGTTTTATATGACTTTTTGCTTCATGCTTTTCTAGGAATTGTTTTGTTTTGTCTTGCTTTGTTTTGTTTTTCCCTCTAATACAGAAAGGATAGATATACATGTAGAAACGCACGCATGTGTAGAGCTTATAAACAGTTTACAAGAACCAACTATATAATGCATGTTGAAATGAACAATTATTTTGAAGAAAAAGAGACACTACAGTACCCAGTGCTGACTCCGTAATGTCACAGTGTGAAATCCAGCAATACTATCTTTGTTCAAAGTGATTTTGGCTTGTTTTGTTTTGTTTAAGGTAAACACACATGAAGGTATGGACAGCTGTTTTGAAGAGAATGAGACACTATGACAGCCATTCTTGGCTTCCCTATTGACTGGTCTTGAAGACCTGAAACGCCCTCCTCGTACTGCTTAGATCAGTTCCATACTATGTTGTTTCATGTGAACTCCCTGTATGTGACAATATGGACAACTATTAGGAAGAAAACAAGTGACAATATGATAGAAAGTGAATATCTCCGATTGTCAAGCTTTGAAATTTATGTCTCTTACATTGCTTTCTTGTGACCTGCTTTGTTCTGTTTTTTTTGTGTTTAATTTTACCCTTTTGATGTAATTGCATGTATGTTTGAGTGTGTAAGATGGATGACCATATTGCTGTTTTTGTCAGATCATGGAGCAGAACTGTTAACAGTGTCACTGTTTGAATGTCTACTTGGCATGTTTTAATTATGTAATTTGAACAACTATTTCCAAGATGTCAGTATGTAATTTGTCAAGTAATGATTTCTTAGTGGTTTTTTTTTTTTGGTTCTTTTCGCTTTTTCCTTGGAATTCTGTATTGTTGCTACCCTTTATTCTGTTTTGTTTGTTTTTGTTTTCTCTTTAAATAAAATTTTAAAACAGAGCTACTATTGATGCTCGGTTGCAGAAGTTCTTCATAGATTCATCAACAAGACCAGCTTGTTATTGAGACCCGACATAATTTTCATAAAATGACTCTGCTTTGCTCCAAGACACGGATGTTTAAAGGAAGACAGTTTTTTAAAAATAAATATATAGTGATATTAGGCAATATAGCAAAATAATAGTAAGTATAAAAAATTAAACAATAGTAAATATAGCAGTACCAATTGCAACTTTATTGATCAGTTACTTTACCAGAGCCATTTTTACAGTGGGTTTTATGAATTTCTATTTAATCTCAATAAAATAGATTTTGTCACGGAGAGATGAGCGAACTTGTCCAGGTTTGCATACTTGCTAAACTGAAATGCCAGAGCCACTGGGTTGAAGATTGATGTCAGCCACTGGGCAGCTGGAGGAATCAGTGAAACCTACCTTCCCAGTGGGACGGTGACGTATGGTACCATTGCTTCCACACCGAAGCCCAGCCTTGGACGGGTCCAGTGATTCAGGTTCAAACACTGGCACTTGCATTTTCTAGCTGATACCTTAAGTGTTTCACTTCTCTGTACTTTAGTTTCCTTTTCTGTGAGTGAAAATGATATACCTACTTAAAAGGGTTTTTGTACAAAATGGACTTCATTTCATTCAAAGGCTGTCATTACATAGTGAGTGGTATTATTATTATGACTATTCACTTCCATCCAAATTTATATAGAATTTAATTTTTCTTAGAGAAACCAAGTTCCAAAGGTGACATGTAGACAAAAAAGTGAAAAAGAACAGATCTGTATATTGTTTACTTCTTATTCATTTTATTATTGTAATATGATGCATGTGTGTTTTAAATAAATGGTAGATGTAAACACTTTTCAATGATACTCTGTTCAATGTAACAAGGACAGACTTCTCCCCATCTCTCTTCTCAAGTTGGGACAGATCCATGTACTTACCTTAACAAATGATGCACATTATGTCTGTCTAGGCTGGCTCTATCCCCCTTCGGAGACGGTAGAGTGTTAAGTCAGCATGTAAAACAAATCCAGTTTTACCAAAGTGACTACACTGGAGAGTACATGCAGAAAGACCCAAGGAACCTTGGCTTTGCCAAATCTGGTACGGAGTTTCAAGAGTGAAGAGCCTTTCACTTGGCCCCAGCCCTAGCCACTGTCTGATCACAATCTCCCCAAAGGCTTCAAGTCAGAAAACTGACTTCAGTTTCTCTGAGATTCCTGACCAAGAAGACTGTGAGAGATAATAAGTGATGATTATTCTTCCCAGACACTAAGCTTTAGAATGATTTGTAGCAGAATCATGGTAACTGGAGTGGGGCAATTGGAAAAAGATTAGTTATCCCAGTTAGACTGAGCTGTCAGGGAGATGAAGCATGTCATAGAACTTTCCATCCTTCCATCTAAGTGGTCACTGCAGTGGTGGGCAGCGGTGCTTCCCCATGGCTGAGGTTTCCATTAATTCCTGGGATAGCAGCAGAAGAAGGAGCCCAATACAAATTGGTCCTGAAAACACTCATGACTTGGAAGAATAAAATATGCTTTATTCCTAATAGCTTTTCCAGTAATTAAAGTTTTATTCCCACATCCTCTTTAAAAAGTATAAAAATACGTTCCAAAAAACACTTTTCTTCATAGTGGGAAAAGGAGAGGGAGAAAGCTCGCCCTAAACTCCAAATAAATGTAATTACTGCCCTACCTTCTTCACTGGTGTTGTAAGTTTATGCTGTGGAGGGCAGAGGGTGGTGGAGCAAATTTTTTCATCTGAAATATTTCCAGTCACAGCGAGAGCAGTCTGCAGATTGCAGTTGCTTTGCCAATTCTCTGGTTATCAATCCCTTAGTAACATGAAAGCAAAAATGATTCTAAACTCATCATTAACCTGTATAAGGGAACTGTGATGGTAGACAAATGACAACTCAGACTTGCTGACTATTTACAAAGGCCCCCACTCATTGTCACTAAGGTAAAAAAATGATGAGTTCTATCTACATCAGAGAAAACAGGGAGTTGTGCTTCTGGGTATGAATGATGAGAATAAAAACAAAACGTGCAAACCCTCCTGGGAGGAGGGTGAGAAGGTCCATGCAGCCCATCCATGGGGAAGGTGTTGAATGGCCACTGAGCCTGTTTGGATTTGCTCCGAGGAGAGAGTTTCCTGAGGGCTTGGTGTGCCAGGGTGGAGGCAGTATTACTCACAGATGGTGGCCAGGCCTAAGGGAAATATTGGAGACAGACAAGGGAGGGGGTTCTTCCCCATGAACTTACTGTGCCTGTGTGTGGAGATAGGAAAGTGGGATCATGAGAATTATATACCATCCAGCTTTTATGTGAAGGGGTTTCATGGACTCCTTTGAATCTAAGAGCAGAATTAAGAGATGAGCAATCAAAAAGCAGGTCCTACTATCACTTCACGGTTATTGTATAAAACCTTTTAAAGACCTCTTATTCTGTATCATTTTGGACAAAATAAGCAGGCTATTTTAGAATGAGTATTTTGGAAAGATCTTTTAGAGAAAGTAACAGTGATTTCCTTTATCTGTGGTTAATATCAAGTAATAAGCAGAGGGCCTTGGGTTTATATCCGTGTGTCCCACTTGCTGTTTAGGAAAGGCTTCTTAATTTTTCTCTGCCTAGACCTCCCCATCCATATTAGCTAGCTTTTCCGTTGCTAACACACAATTCCTGACACCCACTGGAAACGTTTAATTGGGTTCATGGTTTCAGGGGATCCAGTCCATGGTCAGCTGGCATTCAGGCAGACACGTCATGGTGGAAGGTGTTTCGGGGACAAATCTTCAGTTCGCCGTGACTGAGAAGGATAGGCGAAGAGTCCAGGGAGCAAGGGTCCAAAGACAGTCAAGTGCCTAAGGTCACACCTGCAAGACTCCCAGACACACACAGAAGGCTGATTTACTAATCCCCTGGGTGGGTCCCAAACCAGTCAAGCTGACAGTTAAGCTTAACTGTCACACCGTCTTTCAAAATGGATGTTATGTCCTTGCCCCAGAGGGCTTGGTAAGGATTAAGTACATGGAAACATGCAAGGGCTTTGCAGTAGTATGCAGAACTTTTTAGCTAATATTCATATTTAACTCTACCTGTGTGGCTCACTCTAAACATGTACACAGTTTTCTACGCTGGTTTTTAGTCTGCTTCATTGCTTTTGTCAGGATGGAGTATGAGTTGGCTTTTGCTGTCACAAGTTGGGGATAACAGACCCTCCTTTTTTTAAAGCCAGAGATACTACATCTTGAGTTCACAGGGTCCTTTTTTTCACATATGATTAAACTAATCAGCTTTTAAAAACTGATTTTAAAATATGTTAACAAAAAATAAAATAAAATAATTTTTAAAAACCTCCAAATTTTTTAGAAACCTAGCTGAACACATATAAATCTCTCCGTATGACTGACAAGACGATACTGACTTGTATCGGGGACTATGTATTTTTACTTCATTATTTTTAAAATTTAAATAGTCACCGTATGCTTCTATCACTGTCTGTAGTTCCATCCCCTAGAGTTTGGCACCCTGGGCCTGTGACGGGAGGAGCAGCACCGGAAGTCTCTGAGATACCTTCTGGTTGGATTTCGTTCTGCCATTTTGTAATTGTTTTTTATGTGTCTACTTTTGCTTGCTAATATTTTTCTTCTGGCTTTATTTTTCTGTTTCCATTTAAGATATAGTTTTGGATTATTTGTTATCTCTCTTTTTACTGCTTTCATTCTGGAGTATATAATGAACATTCTTAATTTCTCAGAGCCCACTTTCAAGTAATACCCCATCGCTTGCCCTATGCTGCAATTATCTTGCAATAAAATATTTCTTCTTCTCCCTTTGCACCAATGCTCTCACCCACTGTGATTATCTCTACTGCAGTCCCAGGTTTGGTTTAGGTATTCAAGTGTAGTTTTAGGCTTTAAATTTGTAGATAGCACCTTTGATATTGTATTTACTTTTGCCACTCCTGGTGTTTTTCATGCCTTTATGGATGGAAGACACAAGATTCATCTCGCATCACTCACCCTCGCGCGGTGCACTGTGTGTAACGTTGCTTCCAGCTCGAGTGTCCCGACAACTGATTTTCTCAGTTTTGATCTGTCTGAAAAACCACTTATTTTTTTCTTTTTGAAAAATAAAGTCACAGAGTAAACTATTTTGTGTTAGGGGACCTCTCTTCTTACTCTAAAAGTCACCTTTATCAGTTTTTTGATGAGATATACATTGGAGTTGTTCTATGCATTGTTGTTCACTTCTTGACTGGCTTTAGGGCTTTTTACTTAGTTTTGGCATATGAGTTATGATGTTTCTAGGAGTGTGTGAGTATACACGTGTGTGTGTGTGTATGTGTGCACGCACTTAAATCATTATTTATAAAGAATTCTCAGTATCTCAAAACGATTCTCCAGCTTGTCTCTTCCTTCTCTCTCACTCTACTTCCACACCTGATATAAGAACGTTTCCACTGTCCCATAGTTTTGGGGGCTCTCTTCTTCTGTTTTTATTTTTTTTACTTCCCCGCCCCAGTGTTTTGGTCTGGGAATTTCTATTGAACAATTTCCACTGTGCATCACTCTGCTGAGGGTCACCTGAGGGACGGTGCATAAATACTTTTTGCTTCTTACTGCCAGGAACCAGCCCATTTTTAGACTCAGTTATTTCCCTCATTTTTGTTAAGTCTAAAAAGACCACCATAAAGAGCTTCTTCATCTGACACCACATATTCTATTTCAAAAGTCTATTTGAGTTTTTTCCTAACCTTTTGGCTCCTCTATGAAGTGTCCCCATCTATCTATTTATGTCGCCAAATTTTTCACCTAGATCCTTTTGCATGTTAACTACAACTACGTTTTAGAGCTTGAATTTGACTGTTCCAAGATTTCTGAGCCCATATTTGTTAATTACTTTTTGAATCAATTTTCCTCTGCTTCTTTGTGTATCTTACAGGTTTTTTTAGTCGATTGGTGGACATTGTGATAGTTGATCTGGAATAATAAATTCAGACTAGCTCCATAGAGCACATTGTGGGTGTGTCTGAGTGTGTCATGGAAATGTGGCCTCGGGTACACTGTGTCTCCCAGGCCCCTTCCTCTCTGGCATCTTTTCTCTTGCAAGGCTTCCGGGTCGCCAGGAGCTAAGCTGCTCTGTTCTCCCTTGAGCTGCCCTTCCACTGTTATGGTTCTGCTTTCCAGCCAGGTGGACGTGGACTGCACGTCCACGTCCTGAAGCCATGAGCTAAATTGAACCATTCCTCTTTTAAATTTGGGTGCTGGGTATCTTGTGTCTACAAAGAGAAAGCCGATGAACATGGACACTGAGGCCGAGATGGAGGCGTAGGATATTGGAAGTAGACTTGGAAATCTTTACATTTCTCCTTTCAGGCCGCTCATGAGACGGATGAGGAAAGCTAGAAAGGAGTTGACTTAGATTTGGGTTTTGCAGTTGCAAAAGTCATCTTCACTGTGCCAAAATACTTGTATTCTTCTCTTGAAAGGCTAACTTTGGATGACAGCAAAGGATGGGATGCCAGGAAGTCTTCCTCAGTTGTATACAAACAATATTTATCCTCAGTTTTGGTTCTCTGCATTTTGTGATTCAGTTAAATATGTGAAATGCACCAAGCTGTCAGTGTCTACGAAGATGACTTGTAGCATGAAGATACTTTCGTAAAAGTCTGGTCAAATGTGAAAGTAGACCTCACTCAGAGACGGCCTCGCGAGTCAGAGTTGAGGTAGAGAAAGTGCTCACATTTCCATGAGGCAGCTCCTCCAAGAAGGAAGGGTGCTACTGAACTACTGTGTGAGCCTACAAGTGGGTCTGTTGCTTTCACTTATGAGCAAATATCTGGACACAAATATGAATTATTGTGTTGGATTTCAGGTATAGCATGCCTCGGTGCATCCTTGCAGAATGACTAAGCTCCTGAATTACCTAGGATAGTCGCAGGCTTAGCAAAAGATTCTGTATCCAGGAGAAGCCTTCTTACTTCCTTGCCAACAGTGGAGATTGGTCCTTCCCTGATTTCCTGGGGCTGGGCCTCAAAGAAGAGCTTGGGCTCTACTTCAAACCCACTGAGCCCCAAACTGCATTTTTAGTAGTACGCACAGAGGGCTCTTAGGCACATGACGGTCCGTGAGGTACATTTACAGAAATAAGAATCAGGAACTTACACACATCCAATTTAAGCTCTGGAAACATTTTAGAAGATATTTCTAAATGTCTCTTTTTCAATTCCTTTTTCTCTAATACCAGCCTTACTCAGTGTAGGGCAGATCTTCGTGTCTCCTACTAGGTGCTAGTCCATGCCTCTGGCTCCGAGGAAGATCAGTCAGTCAATTCACCTCCCCTTTGAGTGTGTATGCAGCTTCTAATTAAATTCACTGCTTCAGGAGGGTCTTTTAGATACACTCACGTCTCTAGAGAATGGTAATTAAACTCTCTAAAATGTGCAATGAGCCACTAATTATGTTAAAGAACTAATGAATTAAACTCTAAAAACTTGTATATTCTGGTTTTTTAGGATTTGAAAACTGTCACTGAGCTAGGGATATAACTCAGCGGCACATAGCCTGCCTGGCAAGCACAAGGTTGTGAGTTTGATTCCTGGCACCAAAAAAAAATTTTTTTTAAAGTTAAAAAAAATCTCACTGAATTCCTCTGGACAAAGAAAATGGATAAAATTATCTATCCATGTATGCATTTTCTGGACGTAGAAGTATCTTTAATTTTCATTTTGTACAAATGGTTTTAGGAAAATTTATTTAAACATTCATAGAACAAATAGTCCAAATGTTAAACTACATCATTTTTTACATAAAAAAAGATCTTTGTTGCTAAATCCTTCCAGCTCTATACATGAGTTAACCATATGGATTTTTTTTCCATTTTGGAAGGCAGAATTTATCCTATAGGGTACCAGAAAATTTAATTTTTATATTTTGATTATGTCTTCCATAAAGCATTTTGCTTCAGCATCATGGGTTTCCAGCTCTGCTCATAGATCCCTGAAATAATCTCCTGAACCTCCAATGTTTGTTTGAGTTGGCATCGAGTCCTAAAAAATTCCAGCAAGACTTCCTGTGGCGACCGTCCAGACGTACAGCTCGGGTTCCCTCCTGGTCCCTTCCTTACCCGAACCCCTGACTGCTAAGTGGAAGTCCAGGGCTGACCGCAGCTGGGGAATGAATGCACAGCTTTGTGGAATAATTAGGCTTTCCCGAGGTTCACTTCACTTCATCCTCATTCCAGTTTAACTAATATATTAAAGAGTGTGACTTTGTTAGACAAAACACCCACAGTTTAGGTTTGAACCAAGACAGGCCTGTGTCTGCTTTTACTCTGCCTTAAGGACAAAATGACTTTGGGAATCATCGCAGGAATTCTATGAGCCCCAGTGTCTCTATCCATAAAATGAACCCGTAAAGTCATCCATAAAAGAAATAGCAATAGCAATAGTAAACTTTTAACAGAGAATTCTATTCTGAGAATTTAACCAAAAAATACCCAGAAAGCATGTAATTACAAGCTTTAGCAAGTGTGCTTTCCTCCGCCACCAACCCCTTGGTGTAACGATCTCCATGGTATTTGTGAAATGATGATACTCACTGTCCTGATAACAACAGTGAAATAAAACTATAAACATGTACACATGGTTAGGCATTTTAAAATATGCTCATTTGTTTTCCACAACTATAATTCATTTGTACAATATTGTCTTAGTTTTTTTTTCCCCCCAAATATCCAAAGCCTTTTGGGAAAGCAAAATAACACAAGCTTTGACTTGTCCTAGGCTAACTTGATACTGTTTAGACAGACCATATCAAAATACCATTGTTTTACGGACGTGAAAACTCACAGCACGGCGTGGCTCACTCTTGAATCTGAGTCTACATTCATTTCATGCATAGCATGCATTACCCTTGACAGAATTTAAAATAGTTTTTATAAACGTTTAAATATATATTGTATACTCTTCATATAGGATGTTCATGATGAAGCCAAAATACTTGCCCTTTGTAACTATCTGATGCTAATCCGTACTTGTAGCAATATTAATGATCATGGAGGTTCATTATATTAAGAAATGTGGTAATTAGTGGTAAATGCCATCACACACATGAATGCATAATACCAATACCTCATCATAGTGTATTGGTGTTGACCCCAGTTTTCAGATGTTAAAACTGAGGTTTAGACAGGTGAGTGGCATGGCTAGGGTGATCCAGAAAGTAAACATTAGAGCTTGGCTCATAACATATGCTCTTGTGTCATGTCTTTTTCTGCCTAGCACAAAGGGAGCCCTCTAGTTTACTTTTACCTCTGAGGGATGTCATTAGGAACTCATGAGT
Organism: Dolichotis patagonum; assembly: GCA_004027295.1. Taxonomy (NCBI): domain Eukaryota; kingdom Metazoa; phylum Chordata; class Mammalia; order Rodentia; family Caviidae; genus Dolichotis; species Dolichotis patagonum. The sequence goes on along the minus strand of PVJX010013462.1, from coordinate 5,726 downwards.
TAGTGTAGAAGAAAATATTTTCTAACCTATATATCTATAGAATTGCTGGTTATTATTTGTGTTACTGAAGAACTCTGACTTCTGAAGCCAAGTAAGATCTCCTCTAACATCAGTGAAAATTCAAGTAGGAAAAAGTGCTGCAATTGTACTTTCCTAGAATGCTACATAATCGAATGTTTCTGACATACTGGTTCCCTCTCCAAAAACCATTTCCACGACTCTTCCCCATGGAAGACTAAGCGCATTTCCTGTACGAAGCAAAAACGCTAGATGCTTCTGTCTTTCTTGAATTCTGTGTGGAAATGGTTACATTCACTTCCTGGGACCGCAGCAGTAAGTTAGCCCAAGTGTGGTGGCTTAAAACAGCAGAAAGATTTTTTACAAAACTAAGCATGCTCTTCCCATATGATCCTGCAGTCACACTCTTTGGTATTTACACAGCTAAATTGGAAACATTTGTCTGCACTCGAATCTCCACCCAAATATTTGTCACAGTCTTGTTTATAATTGTTGAAAACTGGAAGCAACCACAATGTCTTTGGTGGGTGAAAGGATAAACATAAATATATATATATATTTATTCAGAGCCAAAAGAAAACAAAATCTCAAGCCCTGCAAAAAGAGCGGAAACTCAAATGCATACTACTAAGAGAAAGAAGCCAGTCTTCAATAGTTATACATATATTTGTGGTGGTCGATTTTATGTGCCTGCTTCTCTGGGTGGTGGGGTTCTAAGATATTTAAGCAGACAGTGCTCTGGGTGTTTTGTGAGAATTTGTTTTTCTTTTGTTTTTGTTTTTACAAAGTTGACATTTACATTGGTGGAATGAGTAAAGTAGATTGCTTTCATCATAACGTGGGGGAATGGGCTTGGTTCAACCAGTCAGAGGCCTGCATATGACACAAGGCTGCCCCTTTCCCACCTTAAGATTCAGCCCATCTGCCCCACACCCTTCTCAGTCGTTTGCCTATTTCCTGCCTGTAGGTGTAAATCGAAACATTGGCTTTTCTTGGTCCTCTAGCACGTTGTCTTCCCCTGTGGCTTTCAGGGTTCACAAATCTCCACACATAGGCCAGCTCCTTATAACCACCCGTTTTATCCCTACAAATATAGATCTTCTTGATTCCATTTCTTTAGAGAATCCTGAATCCTGCAATAGTATATGGTTCAGAGTTTATGACATTCTGAAACAGCAAAGCCATAGAGACAGAGAAAAGAACCCTTGGTTGTCGGGGCTGAGCGGGAGAGGACGATAAACAGGAAGAGCTCAGAGCACTTTAAGGGCAGTGAAACTACTCTCTGCCTGACATTCTAATAGTGGATATGTGTCAGTTGGCATTTTAAAAAGCCCAGAGAATACACAACACCCAAAGCGAACCTCATGTGAATTGCGAACTTTGATAGTGACGAGTCTACATCAGTTCCTGAACTGTAATGGATAATACATACCTTTTGCTCCAGAGATTGATAATGAAAGGGTATTTATGTTTGGAAATAGCATAGGCTGTAGTATAGATTCTCTGTGATTTCCAGTTTTTCAGTGAATCTAAAACTGTTCTAAAAACAAAGTCTATTCTGAACAAACAAAAACATGAGGAAATTCATTCTTGCACAGTTCTGGAGGCCAGAATTTTGCAGCCAAGCTTGTCAGCAGGGCTGGACTCCATCAGGTGGCTCTAGGGGATGGTTCTGTGCCTTTGCCAATTTCTGTGGCTAAGGCCACCTTCCAGTTGTGGCCAAACCGTGTCAGGCTCTGTCATCTCTGGTCACAGTGCCTGCTCTTCCTCTTGCCACTCAATTAAGGCCAACCTGAGATTTCCTTCTCGAGATGCTTAACACAATCACCTCGCAAAGATCCTTTTGACGATAAGATCAAATTTATTGATTCCAGAAATTAAGACACAGACAGATCTTTTGAGGGGCTGCTGGTGAGATCATTTGCCCAATCTTGCTTACAAGACCTTAGGCAAAATTTATTCAGTGACTTTGCCAAAAGGTTTTCTCTTTATTTCTGTGCTACAGATTAATGGAAAGGGACATGTGAGAAGGAATGAACGATTTCAAGTATAAAAGGATGAAATATCAGAAGCAACAATACTTCTCTTGCATCCAAGAAGTGACAGCCCACGGTCTTGGTGGAGTTGCTGAAACAAGATTGAATTTTATGCAGTTTATGGTTCCAAATATCCATATGGTTTAAATTGTTGGTAAGTGTGTCTTTTATTACTTGCACCTCAAAGCATCTTCCATATCAATGTGTGAAAATATAAATGAAATAGAAAAAAATGAATATATATATTCATTTATATATATTTATTTATATATAAATAAATTTATATAAATTTATATATAAATATATATATGAATATATATATATATATATATATATATATATATATATATATGAAAATATAGTCGGGTTGGAATCTAGGAAAATAAGCAGCCCTCTCAATTTTCAAGTTGGTTGAAAAAAGAGTAGTTTGGGAATTATTTCACAAACACAAATAGAAGGAATTTTATTCTCCTCTGGAATAGGAATGAAGAGAAAGAACCTAGCTAGAGGAAAGAATTTAAAACCAGCCACAAGTCTGCAAATTTTGTAACATCAATGTCAGTCATATGAAGATCTGAATAACACACAGATGGAGGGAAAGACAGAGCAAATGGCAAAATGTGAAGGTCAAAACTTCTCTTAGGAGTAGCTGTAGGCTTGCCCAGGGGCAGAGGTTGGAAACCATGCAGGCAGGGAAATGATGCTTTTTCATTTCTCAGCACTAGTGGACAAGCCCTGAGCTGTAGATACATGGGAGACACAAAGATGAATCGAGTGTCATTCCTACACTAAACAGTTATCACTTCTGTAAGGGAAATGCTCATATCTAAAAGGTGAAGCTAAGAAAGTGTCCAGCAGCCATAGATGTAAGAACTCAGGTCTTGGTTAGACAAAGAACGGAATACTTTATGTGAAAACAATTTTGATCACTGGCTATTTGTTGAATCTAAAGTCTATTGTGCTCCATCATCTTAGACACTAAAATGTCAGACTTCTCCAAACTTTTCTAGCTCCACAGTCTGTCAGTCTACTGCATTACAGTGCATCCTTGACATCTACACAGTAGTTTACAGCCACAGCTGATACAATTCCAAATTTTTATTTTAAAAAATATGAGGTTATTTTGAATATAATTGGCTTCATAGAAAGACAGCAGAAGTAATAGAAGCTAGTATTTCCAAAATATATAAAATACCATCTTCTTGAACTCGTTCAGAAATCCTGGGAGTAGAAGAGTTGGGTACTATAGCATTAAGAACCCACCAGTTCAAATCAATAAACACATAAATTACACCGAGCATAGACTAGCTACTTGTTTCGCTTCTCCATCTCTCAAGTCAAGGGAGAAAACTCTGGGGTCATACTTGGTTTCGTTATCAAGCTGTATATAAATCAGAGAACAAAGCCTACATATTTACATATAGCAACATGTGAAAATCAGGGTTCCAAGTAATATTGCATGAGAGGAGTTGGATTCGAAGCAAGGCTTATGTAATGAAATGCCAGCAAACTTCTGCATCTTTTCCAACCACGACTGGCTCCTTCTGCAGCAGCAAAGGGGCAACCCAGGCAAGCCTGTATGCACAGCCCGACCGGGAGCAGGGAAGCGTGTGAAGATGGGAGGCACTTGTCTATCATGAAGCCCTGAAGTTTGGGGACTTGGCGTTCTACATGCTTACATGAACTCTCATTTTGGTTGCAGTCAGATTTTATAATTCTGGACACCTGCAGCTCCCTGGTACACTTGAGACAGGACCTTTGTAAACTTCTACATGAGCAGAACTCATTTCTCTGCAGTCGTGGAAGAACTCCCATTACTCAGCCAACAGGCCTTGGACTGACTTAAGGAGATGAATTATCAGTTTACTCTGACAGCCAGAGTTCTTCCTCCACTTCACTCTCCTTATTCTGCGAGGTCCAAAGCTGTCTTCCGTGCTACACACATTGCACAAAGTAAAACGGCATGCAACCTGGTGCTAAAATCATGAAAACATTTACAGGGGCTTAGGCATAGCATCGCAGAACTCTGCCTTTTTAAAGGTGTCCTCCATACCTAGTGACCCCGGTTATCATCTCTCCCATCACCAGAACTGAGCCCCTGTAGTTTTATTAGTATCTGGAGGATACTCTTAGAACAGCTTTTTGTTTCAGGAGAGATCTCAGAAGCCTCTGTTTTGGAAAAAAATGTTCTAATACTTATCCAGGATCATATTTTTGTTTCCTAATGGTTGAGATTTATTACATGCCTTGCCGTCACCTTACTCAGTGGGCTCCACAATTACTCATTTTCCAGATGAAAGTGGTATGACCGGGAGGTCAGGTCACATAAAGTCACATACTGTCTTAGTTACTTCCTTCATTGCTAAGACACAACACCTAAGTCCCGCCACTTGAAGGAGGGAAGATTGGTTTTGGCTCACAGTTTGTAGAGGTTTCAGTCCTCAGTCTACTGGCTCTGTGGCATGGCAGAGGGGCTCAGCAGGGAAGAGCTGCTCACAGCATGGTGGTCAGGAAGCACAGAGGGAAGAGCTGTCTAGAAAGGAAGTAAACCCTCCCAGGCCACGCCCCAGTCACACCTCTTCCTACCACATCCCACCTCCTAACAGCCATTCAGGGAGAAGCCCCTGTGGTTGACTGAAAACTGATGGTCAACTTAAACACCAGCTGAACTGAATCAGTATGGTGCTGAGTGTAGAGGGTCCACCTGAGGACTGCTGCAGGCATAAAAAGGAGACCTGAGAGGCAGAGTTTAGAGTTGCCGTTTGGTGCTATTGGTTCTGGTGGTTCTCCTGGAAGAACCTCAGCTTCCTTCCCAGTAAGAACTTGATTGTTCTCATTGTCCAAGGAACTTGGGACCTTGTTGCTGAGAATGGCTGCGAGTCACTTTGGGGGAGCTCTCGTCCTTATTTTGAGCGTTGCTTCCTGGCTCCAGAGAGAAGATGGTGTGTTGTACAGTCTCCAGGTGAGGCTTGTCACCCTGGCTTCCTGATGTGAACTCGGCTATTCTCATTGTGAGAGGAGCTCAGGACCTTACTGTCACTGAGGATGGCTGTGGTAGTTTTGGTGGGAGGACCCTGGTCCGTACTTTGAGCATCACTGCCTGGCTCCAGTGCATAACCCTCAGCCTACTGGCACAGATCCTTCATTCTGGTGTCATAGACTTTCTATCTTACACCACTAACCTTGGGGCATTCCCAGTGCAGATCTATGAGACAGACTTGCATGAGTCCCTACCGTGGGCTCTAGGTCTTCAGATGAACTCATTCAAGTTATTGCCATGGGATCCAGGCCCTTGGCCGCATTCTCTAGGTCTTTAATGTGTGGACAGGTTTCCTGCACTTTCTTTGTACTTGACTCCTTGGGTGACCAGTATAAATAATACTATAAATTATGTGTCCTACATGTAATTGTTTACCTTGCAACCCCTGACTACAACAGTCCCCTTCCAAAAAACCCTACCTAAGCACACAGGAGACCCTGAGGGGGCATCTATATGTAAACTCTAACACACACTGGTATGTGACAGTGATGAGGGTCTCAGTCAGGCTCTTACCATCTGTCTCTTCACGCCATGCAGGTGTTTACTGGAGCTCCATGTAAGACTGAACTCTGCCACCCTGGCAGCTACACCCACCACTGTCCCACCAGTGCAGCTCTGGCATCCTGTTCCCT
>PVJX010013461.1:18998-47716 GCA_004027295.1 Dolichotis patagonum | reverse complement strand
GTCCTTCAGTATTTTTTGTAGGGTTGGACTGGTGGTCACAAATTCTCCTAGTTCCTCTTTGTCATGGAAGCATCTTTTTTCTCCATTAATTTCTAGAGAGAGTTTTGCAGGATACATCAATCTGGGCTGGAGATTGTTCTCCTTCAGTGCTTGAATTACTTTACTCCAAGCTCTTCTTGACCTGATGGTCTGTGTCGAGCAGTCTGCCTTGATTTTGATGGATTTTCCTTTATAGGTGATCTGTTTCTTTTCTCTGATGTTTTTTAATATTCTGTTCTTATATTGAATTTCTGGGATCTTGACTATTATGTGTCTGGGTGTAGCTCTGTTTGGGTTGTAGGTGGCTGGAGTTCTGTATGCTTCATACCTCTGTATATCATTTCTTTTTTCTATGCTTGGGAAATTTTCCTTAATAATTGCTGTGAATAGCCTTTGTAATTCCTCTGGTTTGATTCCTACTTCTTCATTCACATACTTTATTCTTAAGTTATAGATTCTCTTGTCATCTTCCAGTCTTTGTATCTTTACTGCCTGCTCCCTTGTTATTTTTAAGAGATCTTCCCTTTCATGACCCCACATTACAAGCCTGTGTTCAACTTTTGATAGTCTATCTTTGGTTTCTTTCAATCAGTTTTGCCAGCTTTCTATGGAGTCTTTAGTTTCCTGATAATCTCTTTGAATCTGTTTCATGAATTCTAGGTTTTTCCTGAATTCTTAATTAAATTTTTCTCTCCATTTGTGTTCCTCCATTCTTCTTGCTGTGTCATCTTGAGAGTTGCCCAGCCCTTCTTTTATTAACCTACTTATATCTTGTTTAATTTGAATTAATATTTCAGTTTTGGTCCCGCTTACGAGGTCCTGAATATATCTTTTTATGTCCACTAACGCTGTGTTTGATGTTGCATTTTTGCTGCCCTCAATCTCTTTTGTATTTACCTCTCCTAGATCAATGTTCTCAGGGTTGGGGGCTGGGAGTGTTTTTGTATTTCTCCCTTTTGTCATGTTTTTGGTTCTTTCCATACAAGTGTACAGTGTAATTCCCAGTCCCTTTTATTGTTGGTTAAGGCTCCTCTAGAGGGTGCAGGCTAGGAGTTTTAGCCCTCTTCAATAGGTTATCAGAGATTAGAGTTCACCCAGGGGCAGTGTGGGCTAGCTCCTCCCTTCTGGGCCAGTCAACCTTTGTAGGCCTTTACTGCATCAGTGTGCACTGATCTCAGAGAAATAACTGGGTCCCCACCAGGGGCGTGGCCTAGTCCAAGCAGATTCCACCAATCTGATTGATGAGGGGAGCAACCAGCTGAAGCCACTTCCTTATGGAGTTAGGGCTGTCCTGCCCAAATCCAACATGTCATCCAGTTGGTTTCCCCTTTCCAGTCGATATCCCATGGGAGGGTCTTATTCCCATCACTCACTGCGTCCCCGAGAACTGCTGGGCTCCCTGACCTCCGACCTCAGCGTGTCTGCGGTGGGAATTCACGGTGCCTCTGGGTGGGTCATGTGCAGAGCCGGTCCCGGCGAGCTGCATGCCGGGCTGTTCAGCTCTGCGCTCCGGTGGCTCAAGCCAGTTGCTTCGGCACGGATTGCTTGTTCAGGTCAGGCAGGAATTCAGGCGGCTCGAGGAGGGTTCCGTTCTCACTGATCTTATCTTCACTAATAGTAGCCCCAGGACCTCATATTCGAGCGGTGTTTTGCACGTTAGTTTCTTCGTGGGTTGTGAGAGTCCATCTCTCTCTGTTTGGGTCTCTCCAGGGTGTTTTATTCTGGCATTTGAGGTGTCTCTCTCAGAGAGGGTCTCTCTCCTGCTACCTACCAGTCCACCATCTTGTCTTCCAATCCAGCAATTTCTTAAAACAAGAAAACAAAGAAGTTTGCCACATTTATTGACTTCCTTTCAGAAGAAATTTCTTGGTAGCATGTTAATGTCATTTGATAGCTTTCTACCTACTGTAAAACTTCTTTCATAATATTAGTCAGTTCTTTCAAAATCTATCCCTGCTTTGTCTACTAAGTTAATATCATATTTTAACTCTTTTGTTTTCATTTCTACAGTGCTCACAGCATCTTCATGAGAAGATTCCATTTGAAGAAAGCACTTTCATTTTTCACTTACAAGAATCAACCCACATTGATTATTTTATCATGAACTATGGCACTCAGTTACTATTTCACACTCATTTCTTTTGCTATTTCTGCTACATATGTAGTTTCTTCCTACTGAAGTTCTGAGCCCCTAAAAATCATTCAAGAGAAAGGCATCAACTTCTTTCATATGTCTATTGATGCTGATATTTTGACCTTGTCCCTTGAGTCATGAGTGTTCCCATGACATTAAAAATAGTGAATCCATCCCAGAAGTTTTCAATTTACCTTGCTAATCTCTGTTAGAAGAATCATTACCCATGCCAGGTATAGTCTTAGGAAATGTATTTCTTAAGCAAGACTTGAAAATCAAACTTATGTTGGGCCAGGGATTTAGCTCAGCAGCTCAAGTGCTTTCCTTGTAATTGCAAGGTTGTGAATTCAATCCCTGGTACAAAAAATAAAATGAAATAAAATAAAATAAAACATTTCTTGATCCATGCACTGCAAAATGAATGTTTTATTAGCAGGCATAAAGCAGAAGTAGTCTTAACACACATCTCCATTGGAGCTTTTAGATGACCAGGGGCATTGTCAATGAGAAGTAATATTTGGAAATAAATCTTGTTTTCTGAACAGATCTCAACAATGGATTGAACATATTCAGTAAACCATGTTGCAAAAATGGAATAGCAAGTGAACATTGGCTTAAAATCACATGTTGAATTAGAGTGTAAGCTGAATAAGAGAGTCTTCTGACGTTTAGAAGCCAGACATTGACTTCACCCCTCTAATTTTTCAGAGACCTAGAAGGCATCTTCTTCCAATAAGACGGCTGCTCTGCCTATCTAATGTTTAGTGTAGACACCTTTATCAATTATGTTAGCTGGATCATCTAGAGAAATGCTGCTCCTTCTCCACCATTAGTTGCTGCCTCACCTTGCACAATTAACATTCAGGAGTTCACTTCTTTCCTTAAACTCAGGAACCAATACATACTAGCTTCAAACTTTTCTTCTGAAGCTTTCTCATCTCTCTTGGCCTTCACAGAATTAAAGAGAGATGGGGCCTTGTTTCTGGAGTAGAATTTGGCTGAAAGGAATTTTGTTGCTGATTTAGTCTAGCCAGCCCACCAAAGCTTTCTCCTATTAGTAGTAGAGCTATTTTGCTACCTTAACATTTCTCTGTTCACTGAAGTAGCATGTCAAATTTCCTTTGCATTCACAACTTTGCTGTTTCGGTTTAAGGTGTAATTTTTGGTCAAGCTCAGCTGTTGGCATACTTTTTTTTTATTTTTACTAAACTTAATCATTTTTAGCTTTTGATTTAAAGTGAGATTTTTATGGTTCTTTCTTTCATTTGAACACATAGAGACAATTGTAGATTTACTAAGTGGCATACATCAAATATTGCTTTGTTTCAGAAAAGAGGGAAGACAGAATAGAGGTACAGAGACAGGTTGGGCCAATCAGTGGAGCAGTCAGAAAACACACATTTATCAGTTAAATATGTTGTCCACTGGGTGCAGCATATGTGTAATCCCAGCACTTGGGAAGCTGAGACAAGAGAACTGCTGTGAATTCAAGGCCAGCCTGGAATACAAACTGAGTTCAAGGCCAACCTGAACTGCATAGTGAAACTGTCTCAAAAAGACACACACACACACACACACACACATGAGATGGAGAGATGAAGTAAGCACACACTGTTGGAAAAGTGGTGTTGATAAACTTGCTCACTGCAGAGTTTCCATAAAGTCTCAATTTGCAAAAAAACAAAAGTCTGCAAAGTACAACAAAGGGAAGCACAATACAATGATGAATAGTTGTAAATTACACAGTATTCTACATTTTAAAATTATAATTATTACTACTTATAAGAAAGTGTTTTAAACAGTACTAAGTAGGAATAAGATAAAGTACAAAATAATCTACAGTCAAATTTCAAATTTCTCAATTAGTTTTGTTCAACCAGCAAAAACTGCTTCAAAGGAGTAGAAGTAAATGGAAGATAAGGAAGAAGATTGTTCTTTCAGAAAGGGTACAGTGAATGGGAGAAAGTGAAGTGGGTTCATGTACAATATAGGAATCCAAACAGCCAAATTGATAATGGAATTTTATTAGCTGAGCTCAGTGACCACTTGCATAGATCCCTGTTTCAGAGTCTCACCAAGTGGTGGGGAACTGGAAAGTTACAGAGCTTTTTAAAACAGAAAACCCCAAAACAAGACATCCTGTTGGAAACAATTTACTGGAATCGTACATTAATTTTGTTTGACACCTGTATCTTGTTTCTTTGTTGAGCAGGTTAATTTTTCTCTTGTCGGTGCAGCTCATTCTGCTTATCTCATGGGACTTGCACCTTGAGTAATTTTTCACTCTTCTGGGTCAAATATAGGGCACTAGTCAAATGCAGGACACAAGATGGCATCAGCTATGTGCCAAGCTACAACAGAGAGGTGAATTGATCAGTTGTAAAATGAGAATCTTTTCTTTTCTTTTGAATTGAAGAGACTTATTTCCAGAGGGGAGAGAATGGATGAGGAAGGTCAAAGGAATAGGATTCAGAGCGGCGGGCGGGGGAAGGACATTGAAGCCCTAGACTTCATGGCAAAATATAAAGAAATTGTAGAAATACAAGAAGAAAACAGAGTAGAGGGAAACGTAGAGCCCACGTTTGTCACTTCTAATGAAGGTTGGTGGAGAAGGGAATGGGAGGTGGCTGGAATGTTCAGCGCACAATTTGCAGTAGAGAAAGGCTCTGAAACCCTCATAACCAAGGTGTTAATAGCAGATTTCTAAAAATTTATTTTTTTATTTTTTGGTACTGGGAATATAGCAGATTTTTCTCCTCTGGACTATGTATAGACTATTTCAAAAGACAGCAGGAGGGAACTTTCTAAGTTTCCCTGGAGGTTGTGTGTGTGTGTGTGTGTGTGTGTGTATGTGTGTGTGTGTAAACACAGTCACAGACTCACAAATGTCCGAGCAACTGCCAAAAGCAAAGACAAAGCTATGGTACATAATTTAACTAATGTGCCATTTTAGAAAACAAATTAAGAACCGAAACAATTGCAAACTCTACCGTCGTCCCCTACCAATTATCCCCTCTGGGTCCCTTGATTGACTAAGACCACAGAAGCGCTTCGCAATAAAAATTCTAAGTTTAACGTTGATGGACGGCATAAAGAGTCCATTTCGGCCAGTGATTGGTTGAACTGTGCAGGGTCTAGCCAATCCAGAAAGGGGCGGGCTGGTTAAGCGTCAGGTGTCCAGGAGCCTCATTCCCCTAGACTTACGGGTCAGCCCAGTAACTGACTTTTCTCCCTGTCCTGGACCCTAAGGCAGTCTGATGGAGCTTTCTTACCAGACCCTCAAATTCACTCATCAGGCGCGCGAAACGGTAAGGAAAGCGCTGGCACAAAAACATCGGATGAGGAACTCCCGTCCTTGTTGCCGCCTCCCGCAAGTCTCCTCTCTGATTGCTATGGCGACAGAGTCCGCAGCCCGAATTGGCGCAGGCGCAGGGAGAAGCTCTAGGCCCCGGTCGTAAAATCCAAGGCTGGGCCGGAGGCTGTGAAGGAAAAAGGATAGATCTGAGACGGAGGCCGGTTTGGGGGTGACAACGGGTTTGACCGAGGGTAGTGTGGGTTTGTGATTGAGATATCTGTATAACGAGTGGCAGGTAACATCAGACAGACTGGAGTTTGATGTGGTCAAAATGATACTTGGAAATGTAGGAAAGCTCTGACCTGGAGTTTGGTTTAAACACGCAGCCGTGAAGGCTGGGGATCTTGGGTATTTAATTCCCTTTTTGGGCTTCAGTTTTTCTATTTGAAAGTAAAATAATTGAAATACAATCTTTTTCACATGAAGATTCCGTGAACTTTATAGTCCATTCCGTGGTTTCCTGGGATCTGTATCCTCTGCCCCTGGACAGTAATTCTTTCTACAACAATGGACATGAATTGAGAGTGTACCACATGCCAGGCGCTGGAGAGATAAAAACAATGCTGATATAAGGCCCACTTCTAGAGATCCACATTTACTAATCTGGGCTGGCCCTGTGCATCAGTATATTTTCAAAGGTCATTAGGGAATATGATGTCTCGCTAAGGATATGAACCACTGCTCTAATGTCACCTACCTTTTAAACAACTAACACAAAAATTAGATAACCCTGTGTTTGGCATCCCCTCTACCTATCAACCTCTATTTTTCTCCAAGTTGAAGAAAGTTTTTGCCACCTTCAGTACTTCTACTTCCTCACCAATGAATTATACTTAAGCTCATTTCGATCTGAACCTAAATTACATACCTACTTCAGAATATTTTGGATTGCCTTTAGTAAAGCAGATTCCTGGTTCTCATCAAGACTTACTGAATCAGAAACTAGTGTGGAATCTTCAAACTTGGATTGTAAACATACATCTCATGTTTGAACATCACAACCCAAAATGGTCTCATATGTTTTCATAACCTTAATGAGTGTCTACATACCAAACACTCCTCCAAATTAACTCTGGACTGGACCTCTTTACTGAACCCCAGGCTCATATCCGAGAACTGTGGTGATGAACCTACCACACATGTGCTGCAGGGGGCATCCCGAGCCCTCTGTCAGCACACAAGAAAAGTGAACCAGGGAACCAAGTCACCCCAGTAGTGCTCCAGCAGCCTTCGTTCACCTTTAATTGCAGTGTTGGCACTTGAGAAATGAGTTTGGGATTGCAGTTTGGGCACTCTAAAAGGTTCACCATCACTGTCCTTGAAGATGGATTATAGGGAAGACAATGAATCATCTGGTTATGGACTATTCAGTGGGATAGCTCAAGTATCTCCATCTTGGATTGTTCCACACTTAACTTTTAACTTTCTCCTCTACAACTTAAACCTTTTCCAGTCTTCCTGAGACTGCGATTGTGAAACCACCTCACATTCAATTGCTCAAATCAGAATTCTCAGAGTCATCTGTAGATCCTTATTCCTAGTTCTTCCCCCTGTCCTTTCTGAAGGAAGACATCAGCAAATTTTATAGATTCTAATTCTGTAATGTATTTTCAATAATACATGTCTCCATAGCCACCATCTTGATCTCCCATAATCCCTAACCTAAACTGCTCTTAGCTATGCTCTGTTGATTTTTATCATTCTTCAATCCTCTCTTCATCCAACAATCAGAGCCATTTTTGTAAAATTGGGTTGTTCTCTGACTGGGATCCTTTTAATGGCTCTTCCTTCCGTTAAAGCCCCAAACTATGACAGGACCTATAATGCACTGTGCTGAATAGTCTATACTTTGCCTCCATGCTCTTCCTCACCACTTCCCTCTTATTTATTTATTTATTTATTTATATTTTGAAGAGAGAAAAGTAAACAAAAGTAAAAACAATGGTACACAGTTTCAAAAATGATAATAAGAAATGACCACTTTCTTCTTTGCCTTTCACAGCTCCAGCTGCATTCTCTCTAATCTGACATGGCTCTAAACTCCATATAGTTTGCACCACACAATTGAGTGTTTAATTTGTATTATCTGTTTCCTGTATGTGACAGAATCTTTTAAAAAAAATCTCTTGTAACTTGAAGACAGAGATCCAATTCTTATTTTTTGTTTTAGTCCCTAAACAATACTGAGCAGTAATTAAGGTTTCCTTTTCAGTGGCTGGATCACTTGGGGTAAGTGATTAGGGGTCTACTGAAGGGAATAAGAAGGAGGCAGAGGAGGTAATTGGGTGAATTGGAGGTTAAGAGAGCTATTTGTGGTATTCACAAGGACCTGTGATCACTTGCATCAACTACTGTATTAGGATTTCCAGAATATTTTCTTTTTAATGTGGTTGGTTTTTATTTTGAATTATTTATGCATTTATGTTCACCTTGTTTTTATTTTATCAAAATAATCTCAGCATGTACTTTAAAATTTCAATAGTTAGAAAAACTTACCAAAAAACCTAGCCTCCTGCTTCATTTCACCCTGCTATTAATTATTGTTCCCAGAAGTAACCGCTTTGCTTGTTTTAGAAGCTTCTTCAGAATAATATGTTTATATTTCTGATTCTTGATTTTTCATTGCCTGTTGCAGTGTACTTGCTTTTATGGAAGATGAGTATTTAACTGTCTTTTGTATCCCCCCTTCAGCCACCATCAGCATGTACTTCCCCTTCCCTGTTTTTCCAAGGTAAAGAGAAATTCTATCATAACTTTTGATAAATCAACTTATAGTACTTATATTGATAGGATCATTAACAACTGAGCCATTTTGCATACTGTGAATACATTTTATTTTTCATTTAGTTTCTGGGACAAGAAAATCATATCTTAAGAAGTATCTTATTATGATTTAGTTTCTGTATATTTGATACCACCTCCTTCCCAAACTTTCTGAAAAAACTGTAAAACTCTCAATGTAATGATGTTCATGAAGTCATTTCTAAGGTACAAGCTGCTTTTTTTGTGACATCCTTTTTGGATCTCCCTCACTATCTTTTGTGTGGCCTTCCCTCTTTATCCTCTTTTCTTTCTTTCTGTGAGCTCGATGTACAGCCTTCTTTCTGGAAAATTCTCTCATCTCTTCCTGTGTTAGAAATCCTGTTTCTTGAATTCCCAGCTTTCTCCTTTTTGCCCTGCCTTACTTGTTTAGTGAAACACATCAGTCATTCACTACCTAAGAAAAGATACAAATTCTAATGTGCGAGACCTTGGAGCACATGATGATAAAGCCAGCACTCTGTGAAACTGATGCAGGAGCAATAAAAGTTTGTGTCCAGGCTGGGAAATTTAGAAATAGCTTATCTAAAAATATTTTTAAAAAGGGCTGCTGATACAGCTCTGTGTAAAGGCCCTGTGTTCAGTCCCTAGAACAGAGAGAGACAGAGACAGAAAGACAGACAAAAGAGAGAGGGAGGTAAGAGAGTTCTTGAAACAAGTTATGTATGAAACCTTCTATTCACTTACTTTGATTGATAGCTTAGTAGATTAATACTTGGGGTTGGAATTTATTTCAGCTCAATTGTTGGGTTATTACTCCATTATCTTTTAGCTTTCAGCATAATAGTTATGACTGGTGCTATTCTTTGTCTTTTTCTGTAAAAGCTTTTAGAATCTGAATGTCTCAGAGTTCTGAGTTTTCATGATGGTATGGCTTGTTGAGGATCCTTTTTTCATAGTGCTGATATGAAGTTGCATGTCATTTATATCATTTATATTAAAATAATTCATGTTCTCATTCTGAAAAAAATATGTCAAAGGAATTCATGCCCTCATTCTGAAAAAAAAATTGTGTTTTTTTCCCATTGAAATAATTCTCTCCTCTGTCTCTGTCTTTGTCTCTCTCTGTCCTTGTCATGTCATATTTTTTTTCTTTCTGAAAGTCCTAGTTGTTAGGTGTTGACATTGAAATTCAGTTTCCAATTATGCTATTTCCTATTTTGTTTTCCTTAACCCATTCTACTTACTGAATTTAAAATTTGCTCTATAATATTTCTCTTTCCATGTTTTTTCTATTGATTGTCTGAATGCTTCTTTTATTTTAAAGGGGGTAAAATTTAACACAACAAAACAGAGCAAAGTGGGACATAAGAAAGCATAAATCTCAAAGCTAGACAACCAGAGATCTTCACTATCTATCATATTGTCTCTTGTTTTCTTCCAAATAGTTGTCCATATCTTTGTATATTGAAAGTTCATACAAAACAACATAGCCAATCTTTCACAAGATGACCAGTTCACTGGCTCCCACTTGCTAAGAGGTGGGACATGGGATGGGGGAAAGGACGACATGAGATGTTTGATTCTCAGCCCTCACACCGGCAGGCTCACAGCCGCTCACCAGAGAGGGGAGGAATTCCTTGTTCACCTGGCACCCCAGGTCGCCGCATGGTGCAGGTCCCGAGACACCAGGGTCTCTCTCTTGTGGGCCACCGAAGCCTGCCACACTCACGGTCACTCACCAGAGAGGGGAGGAATTCCTTGTTCACCTGGCACCCCAGGTTGCCACATGGTGCAGGTCCCGAGATGCCAGGGCCTCTCTCTTGTGGGCCACTGAAGCCTGCCACACTCACAGTCACTATTTCTTTCTGATGAGCTGACCATTACATTTCCAAAGTTCTGAAATGGCCAACTGACCACAGAAAGAATTCTCTTTAGGCTCCTGTTTGAAACCAGCAGCTATAGCAATCTGCTGGCCTTGATTCAGGGCCAGTGAATGCTTATTTTTCATAGTATACCAGTCTTACAAGATTCCATGATTCTTTTTTATCTCACTGAGAGATCCCCTCACCTCTGCTCCTGTTTCTCTTTCTGTCTTCCTCTGTCTCTCCTTTTGCTTCTAGCATTTTTCCTGTTTTCACTCAGATTTCCTTTATATTTTCTCTGCTCCTGTCTATCATATAGAAAGTTTTCCCTCAGAAGTCTGCAATCCTTGGCCATTCATTTGTTTTTAAGAATAACATACCTACCCGGCTTGAGTAAACCCAGCATTCTGGTGGGTAAGACAGGAGGATCAAATAGGTTTGAGGCTAGCATGTGCTACACAGTAAATTCAAGGCTACATGGGAAACCTGTCTCAAAAGACCAATGAAAAAGAGAAACACCTAAAAGCTAATTGGAATCTGTGTGTTTTAGAAGAAGTTTGTCTAATAAAGATGGATTTCTCTGTGGGATCCTCAGAAGACTAGAGACCTTTTCACTAGGGACCCCCCCAAATGTCATTATCTAAGAATCTATTGAGTTTCTCCTGAGAATAAACTTCCCATCTTCTAGCAATGTAGCTGAGGGTTTGTTACCTAATAGAGTGGGGAGGAATCTATTTTACTCTGTTCAGCCTGCTTCTCACTTCTTATTTCTTCCCTCAGAAGTTTCCGGTGACTCTAGAGGTAGCTGGTGTACCTAGTTTCTGTTACTTTCCAGTATCTTGTCATGGATGTTTGCTTTTTGTTGATTTCTTCTCCTGTAAATATTGGGTTTTTTTGTTGTTGTTGTTCTTATTTGCTTTTCTCTTAAGTTTTATTGACATGTATGTCTGTCATTAGCTTCAGTTCTGAATTGTTTTCTTGATGGATCATAAACTTCTATTCTTTCACCACCATTTTACTATGTTTTTGTGAGGGAACAACAAATGACCTCTAAAACTTTTTATTTAGATGTTTATGAGTGTCTACTGGAGACAAACAATCATACTAGTTGCTGTTTTAGGAAGTAGATCTGGGAAATGAATATTTTAACGATTGTCTAATGTAGAATTTATATCTAAAGGATAATTTTTTGTTGATTTCAAGTTAAGAATTTGTCATTTTATGTGTTCATATATTCAAATTTAGTTATAGTTTGGATTTGGGAGGCACTGGTGGCTGAGCATGGGAAAGATGCTTTTGAGTTCACATCCTTGTTTTCTTTCTTTCTTTCTTTTTCTTTCTTTTTTTTTTTTTTTTTGGTACCGGGGATTGAACTCATGACCTCGTGTTTGCCAAGCAGGCGCTTACACTGCTGAGCTAAACCCCCAGACACATCCTTGTTTTCACTTGATCTACACTGAGGTAGATATGCATGTATTCATTAGCTCACTCATACAATAGATGCTACACAATGCCCACTCACTCCAAAATGTAATACTGGTATTTAGAGTTATCCATGCATAGGCACACTTGGTACTATGATTGTTCTTAGGAAGTCCCTCTTCTTTTGGCTTTCATGGTACACTACTTCAGTTTCCTAGTTTTCCTCTTTTATATGCGGTCTCCTTGATGAACTCATCTTTCTATGATCCTTATTTTTTTATATTATTATTATTATTATTATTGTCCTATGGATTAAGCTCAGGACCTTCTCACTAAGCTACATCTCCAGCCCTTCTATATTTTTAAAAATTTTTAAGCTTTTAAATTTTTGAAACAGGCTCTTGCTAAATTTCCCCTAGGTTGAGCTTGACGTTTGCCACCTTCTTGCCTCAGCCTCCCAGACTGCTGGAGTCACAAGTTGTACCACCACACCCAGTTACATTCTTGTTGCTTTTGTTTTTGAATTTCTCTTTCTTTGCTAGCCTGTTCACCAGATTAATACATTGCCTTTCCATAATGCCATGAGTGTACAACACATTATCCTAGGAAATGATAATTGAATATTAATCTGTTGGGATTTTTTTTTGCCCACTTCAGTTAATTATAAAATACTTAAATGCAAGGCAAGTTTCTTTTCTACTAGTAAGTTGATTATGCAAAAAATGTGCACATTAAATATCTGAGTTTTGTATTTTGATACTTAGTTTTGTGTATCAAGTTGACTCCATATCTGCAAGATTGATGTGGATCAAAAATATTTGAAAATAAATTGTGTCTATATATTGAAGATATACAGAATCTATACTGAAGATGTACAGAATTTTTTGTTTCTTATCAATATAACAATTTATATAGCTGCTATATTATATTATACTATATTATATTATATTATATATAAGTAATCTAGCGATGATTTTATGTTTATAGCAGTATGTGTATAAGTTAAATACAAATACCATGCCATTTTATTTTATCTCTTCCTGCATTTTAAGTTTAGTGTTTATCTAACCTCTACACCTCTGTCACTTACTTTTTCTCAGTCTGACTCTTAAGAATTCTATAAAATGATCTAAGCCCAAACTAGCTGTTAAGAAGCAGTCATGCAGCATTTTTAATTTGACCATCCAATTAAAAACAAATAATAATCCATATCAGTGCACAAAGATGATTTTTAAAAAGCTGTAACTGATTTACATGCTCCTGGGTACACACAAAATAAGCCTAAAACAGGGCCCAAGATTTAGCTTAATGGCATAAGTGCCTGCCTGGCAAAAACAAGAGTGAGTTTGATCCTGGTACAAAAAAAAAAAAAAAACAAAAGAAAGAAAGAAAAGAAAATCCTAAAGCAGTCTTTTATTTATTCTGATGTGTCATTATACGTACTTTTGAAAAGGTGGTACTTTGCCTTGGCTGAGCATTTTATATTAAAAAAATCTAGTTAAGTATTAGGTAATTAATGGAATAGTTGACTTCAAAATGAGTGCGGTTAATGTCTTAGTTTTTATTAATTGCATAGGCCTTTATAAAATGGAATAATTGAAAATTTAATTGTAGCAGAGTTTTTCTTTAAAGATTTCAGGCTTTCAAAAAAGAATCCAGGCTTATTAAACTTCAAATGTTCAAACATTTAAGCATCTATTGAAATACCAATGGATACAAATAATGTATAGTTCTAAATACTAATTAAACTAAACACAAATCACCATAATGTTAAGCTCAATTTTAAGTGCTCTGTTCTGTTCTTACATGAGAAAGATTAACTACTTCACTACTGACCATGGCTGCAGCTCTGTGGGCACCTTTTAAAGTGCTGTGGCTGCTGCTAAACCACATTCTTCCTATACCTGGAAGGGAAACCAATCAGACAGACAACCCGGAACACTTAGTTAATGTCACAGTGGTACTCTTGGAGACTTCCTCATTGGCTTTTCTCTTTTTCTTCCTTTCTTTTTTCAACCATAAACTGAGAATATACACACCTGAATTGTATATTCATATTTTTAAATTAATTTTATTGCTACACTTTAGTATACATAATGATCACATTCATCATAAGGAATTTGGACCTGTATATAGTATATCTTAATTCTTCTTTCTTCCTCTCCCCTCTCCCCTCCATTCAACTCCTCTCCCCGCACTTATTTATAAAAGTATTGTTTCCATCTTTTTCTATTATTTTTTTCTTCTTTTTCCTTTTTCCTTTCCCCCTTTCCTTCTCCTTGTTCTGCTTGCCATTTTAACATTTTCTTCCCATTTCTCAATATTTGTTATACATTTTGGTCCTTATTTATACTTGCAGTTTCTCATACCAGGGAAACAATGTGATATTTAAATATGTGTATCCAACTAATTTCTCTTAAGAATATTGTCTTGAGGTGTATCTATGTAGCTAGAAATGTCTCAAGTTTAACCTTCTTTATGGCAGAGAAGTATATAAAACTGTATTTTCTTTATCCATTCTTCTGTTGATGGGTATTTGGGCTGTTTCTAAAACTTAGCTATTACAAGTTGTGCTGCTGTAAACATAGAGGTGCATACATCACTGTGGTATGATACTTTTAATTCTTTTAGGAACGTACCAAGAAGGGGAATAACTGGGTCAAATGAAACTTCTAGATTTAGATTTTTGAGGAATCTCCAGATAGATTTCCACAGTGATTGCACCAATGACACTCTTACCAATGGTGGAAAAGCTTTTCTTTTCTTTTTTTCCCCACAACTTGGACAGCATTTGTTTTTGGCTGATTTCTTGATAACAGCCATTCTTTCCGCAGTGAGATGGAATCTCAGTGTTTTAATATGCATCTCAAATAAATAGGGATTTGAACCTTTTTTTTCATATATTTATTTGCCCTTTGTCCTTCTACATCTGAGAAGTGTCTATTCATTTCAGATGCCTATTTTTGGACTACGTCTTTAAATTTGAGGGATCTGATTTTCCCCCCCAGTTCTTTATATATTCTAGATATTAGTCCTTTGAGGTAAAGCTGGCAAAAAGTTTCCCCACTCTATGGGTTGCCTCTTTGCTCTGTTGGTGGTTTCTTTTGCTATTCAAGAGCTTATTATGTTGAGATTCCATTTTTGATTTATAATATTTCCTGTGTCACCAAAGTTTTGTTCATGAAGTTTCTGCTTGTGCCTGTTTGCAAGATTTCTGCCTATCCTATCTTCCAGGAGATTTAGATTTTAATATTTAGATTTTTCATGCATTTTGATTTTACTTTAGTGCATGGGGAGAGATATGGGTCTAGGTTTAATTTTCAGTGTGTAGAAAGCTAGTTTTCTGAGCACCATGTGTTAAAGGAGCTATCTTTTTTCCAGTGTTTGGCTTCTTTCTCAAAGATACGGTGGCTCTGGTGCTTGGAGTTCATTCTGCATCTTCTAATCTGTTCCCTTGATCTTTGGGTCTGTTTTTTGTCAGTACCATGTATTTTTTAATCATGGTAGCTTTGTAGTATAATTTGAACTCAGTGATTGTGATGCCACCCACCTTTACTTTGTTGCCCAGAATTTTCTCTTATTCTAGATTTCCTCTGGTTCCCAGTGAATGTTAGGATTGTTTTCTCCATTTCTGTGAGGTACGTTATTGTTATTTTGATTTTCATTAAATCTCTTTAACAATTTTGGAAGTACTGCCATTTTCATTATATTGGTTCTTCATATCCAAAAAAGGGATATTTTTCTATTTTCCAATATCTTCTTTGATCTCCTTTTTCAGATTACTGTAATTTTCAATGTAGAAATCTTTTATTTCCTTCATTAGTTAGATTCCTAAGTATTTCATTTTTTGGATGCTATTGTGAAATGTGTGGATTCCCTAACTTCCCTCTCATTGAGTTTGTTATTTGTGTACAGGAATGCTATTGATTTTTGAGTGTTGGCTTTGTATCCTGCTATGCTACTAAATTTGATTATTAAAAAACTAGGAGTCTTCTGGTAGAGTTTTTGACGTTTTCTATGTAGAGTTTTACATAACCTACAAAAAAGATAATTTAATTTCTTCCCCTCCTATTCATATTCCTTTTCTTTTCTATTGTCTCATTGCTCTGCCACTGTTTCCAGAACTATATTTAATAGGAGTGGTGATAATGGGCATCCTTGTCTTGCTCCTAATTTTAGAATAAAAGCTTTCAGTTTTGAACACTTAGCATGATGTTGTCTTTTGGTTTGTCATGGATGGCTTTGATCGGGTTGTGACAGAAACCATCTATTCCAATTTTCTCTAGGTTTCTTTTTTAATCATGAATGGGTGTTGGGCTTTGCTGAAAGCTTTTTCTGCATGTATTGAGATGATCATGTGTCTATTGCCATTGGTTTTGTTAATGTGGTGTATTACATTTATTGATTTGTGTATGTTGAGCCATCCCTGCATCCCTGAGATAAATCCTACCTGGTCATTGTGTATAATCTTCTTCATGATTTGCTACATTTTGTTTGCCAGTATCTTCTGGAGGATTTTTGTGTCTATGTTCGTTAGAGAGAGTAGCCTGTAGTTCTCTTTCTTGGTTAGATCTTCCGCTGGTTTTCAGATCAGGGTAATGCTTGCTTCAGGGAATGAGTTTGGGAATATTGCTCCCCTTCCAATTTCATTAAAGAATTTAAGGGGTGGTAGAATTAGATCTTCTCTAAATTTTTTGTAGTAGTGAATTCAGCAGTGATTCTGTCAGGACCTGAGTTTGTTGTTATTGTTGTTTTTCCTATTGGTAGCTTTTCAATTATGCCTTCAATTTCATTGACTGGTATTGCATTATGTAGAATTTTTATACCTTCTTGATTCAGCTTTGATAATTCATATGTATCTAGGAATCTGCCCATTTCTTTTTCTTTTCCATCTTATTAGACTATACTTTCTTGAAGTAGGTATGGATGATCTGGATTTCTGCAAGATCTGTTCTGATTCCAGCTTTTCATTCTTAATTGCATGGATTTTAGTTTTTCCTATCCTTTTTTGACCAGGTTGGCTAAAAATTTGCCTGTTTAATCTTTCAAAGAACCAACTCCAGTTTATTGACTCTTTGAGTTGTCTTATTTTCAATTATATTAATTTCTGTTCAGGTTTTTATGATTTTTTCTCTTGTATGTGCTTTGTGTTTAATTTGCTTTTCTTTTTTTTCTAATAACATTAGGTTATTTACTTGAACTCACTCTGTTTTTTTGTTGGTTTTTGATGTGGGAAAGTTTGGTATATTGTGTTGGCATTATTGTTTAATTGTAAAAACTGTCTTAATTTCTTGTTTAATTTCATGTTATTCATTGGTTGTTCAGGAGGGTGCTAATTAATTTCCATGTATTTACATAGTTTTTGTGGTGTTTCTTACTATTGATTTCCAATTTCATTGCACTATGATCTGATTATATCCATGGGATAATTTCAATTGCACTTATCTATATGAGCTAGTATGTGGTCTACTTTGGGGAAAGTCCCATGTGCAGCTGAGAAGAATATGTATTGTGATATTGTGGCTTTTGATGTGTTCCACCTTACTACTCCCTGGGTTTGCCTTGGACAGGCTGTAGACAGGTAGTAGACATCCAGTAACTCCATTTGTTCAAGTGTTTGGTTCAGTTCTAATATTTCATAGTTGATTTTTTGTCTAGTTGATTTGTCTATTTGTGAGTTTCATTGCACTAGTATACTTACACTAATATAATTACATTACACTAATATAATTCATTATAATTATATTAGTGCTTTTATTTGATTTTCCATGTCCATTAATGTTTGTCTTATGTAGTTGGATGTGCTGGTTTTTGGTGCATACTTTTTTATGATTGCTCTTAGATTGTGCCTTTAACAAGTATGTAGTGATTTTCTTTGTCTCTCTTTGTCAATCTTGGCTTGAAATCCACTTTATACACAAATAGAATAGCCGTGCCTCCAATTTTCTGGGTTCATGTAGCATAAAGTATTGTTCTTCATTCTTTGCCTTTTGGTCTATGCATTTCTTTGAATTCATGTGTTTCTTGTATACAGCATGTTGGTTCTTGTTTCTGCCAATCTGTTTCTTTTGATTGGTGAATTGGGACCATTTACATTGATAGTCATAACAGGTATGTATTGACTTACCCTTGTCATGTTGTTTTCCTATTGATGCTTTCCTTTTTCTCCCTTTTGTTTAATTGCTTGTTCTTGCCTGGTAGATTCATTCTGGTAGGGGTCATGAAGTTTTAATCCTTGTTACAATACCTTGGTACAGGTAGATTATCCTTCAGAACATTTTGGAGTGCCGGTTTGGTGTTCATGACTTTTTCAGGTACTCTTTGTCATGGAAGTACAGGTACATTTTTTTCAGGTACTCTTTGTCATGGAAGTATCTTATTTTTCCATCAATTTTGAAAGATAGTTTTGTGGGGTAGATCAATCTAGTTTGGAGGTTGTTTCCTTTAGGGCTTGAAATACTTCACCCCAAGCTCCTCTTGACTTCAAGGTTTGTGTTGAGAAGTCTGCTGTGATTTTGTTGGGCTTTCATTTATAGGTGATTTGTTTTTTCTATGACAGCTGTTAATATTCTGTTCTGTTGAATTTCTGGAATCTTGACTATCATATGCCTTGGTATAGATTGCTTTTGATCATAGCTAATTTTGTATGCCTCACTTATCTGTATCTCAAATTCTTTTTCCAAGCTTGGGAAGTTTTCTCCCATTACTTTTGTGAATAGGTACTATATGTCCTTTGTGGTATGTCCTGATTTTTCATTGATTCTGATCAATCTTATGTTATTCTTCTTTGCATCATCTCACAGGTGTTGAGTTGATTTTTCATGATCCTTTGCCATTTTAAAGAAGTCCTTGTTTTCATGATCATGAAACACAATACTGTCTTCAACTGGTATTATGTCCTCACATTGGATGATTCTGCTGTGTATACTTTCAACAGAATTTTTATCCTACTGGATATCTGCTTTCTGTTTCATGGATTCATTTCTTTCCTATGTTGGGCATTCATGGTTTCCATCATTTTGCTAAGCTTCTCTATTTTTTATCTATAGCTGCTCTAGATTCACTAAACATGAGCTTCATCACAGTCATCACCTCTTTGGTTATGCAGAAATTATTTCTGATTTCTTTTTTTGTAGAGCTAATTCATCTGTTTTATTAGTTCTGCTGTTACCATTTCAGAGAGTTCAGTTGGGTTGCTTTTGATTTGTTCCATCGTACTACTCCCTGGGTTTGCCTTGGGCAGGCTGGCAGTCTGGTGTTACATCTAGCTTCTGTGTCTCTTCTAATTTTCTAGTTTTTAAGGTTATTTTCTGCATCTATTCTTGTAAATTGCTTATGGTGGGTAGCTTTATTACTAGTATCATGGACTCCTTCGGAAGTAACTTTGCAGAGATGTCTTCTAGGTATAGCTGGCTGTCATGGTTTATGTTGGTGGCCCCCAGGCCTCATGTATTTGCATTGTACATTTGTGACTGGTTCATTGTCTAGTGCTTGGAATGATGGTGTCAGTGCTACACCCTCCTAGGGGGTGGAGCCAGGATGTGATGTAATGGCAGGAAGAAGGCATGTCTGTCTCTCTTGCCGGTTTCCGCTTGCTGTTTGCAGCCGCCGTGAACTGCGGCCCTGCCATGCTACCCTGCCTTGGAGCCAACTGAGTATGGACTGAAACCTCCAAAAACTGTAAGAAATAAACCTTTCCTTTCCCAACTTTGGGCCTCAGGTATTTTGTCTCAGCGATGAGTGAGAAGTAACTAAGACACTGGCTTTGGCTTTTTGGTCTGTCACAAGATCCTACCTCTTTAATTTATTAGGGATATGAAGTTGCTGTCAATGTGGTCTAGTCCTTAGTTCTTTGGTACTGGATTATAGTATTGTCTGTGACCCACAGACAATCTTGGTCTTCGCATACAAGGAAGCACAACTGATTAGAACAGCTATGTCACCCTGGCTAAAGTAGTACAGTCAGAAATAACAATATGATCAAGCACAGGTTAGAAAATGACGAACTGTAGTAACTATTAATTTGCCATGTTTAATCATATGAACATGATTTTTCATTATATAACAAAATCTGTAACTTCCTAGGAGTCATAATTTCCCTAGGAGAAGAAAGAAGACCTTGGTAGGATACTTGTGTGTTATTTCCTCTGATAAACTTTGTCCTTTTGCTCGAGAAAAGGATTGTGTAATCTATATTGCACAAGGGATATCTAAGTCCATGTGCTTTCCTACCTCGTGAGCCTGAGCTGGTAAAGTGTAAACATTTCTGCCATTTTTAAATGAAACTTCTGTTAATGCACTGGCAGACTGGTGGCTGAACTGATTTTGAGATGGTGTCTCACTAGATGGCCCAGGTTAGTCTCCAATTGGTTGTTCCAAGGGATTCTCCCAGGTCAGTTCCCTTGTAGGTGGGTCTAGAAGGTTGTGCCATCATCCCCTGGCTGGCACATCCCCCATTCCTGTGTGTGAAGCCCCTTCCCTTCTATATTTGCTCCCATTTCTAAGTTACATTGTGCATAGCTACATAGTCTAATGTGACAGTCTTTTTCAGGGAAGGGTTCTGGGTCCGTGTTTAGGTATGGGTCATGGACTCTTGAGATTGAAAAGAAACCTGTGGGACCTCAATGTTAGTTTCTTTATTGAAACACATGCTGGGGATACTTATTAATTGCAATAATCAATAAATTATTAATTTCTTTATAATTAATAGTTTGTTAATAAAGGAGGCAAATAAACTACCAGAGAACAGGGAAGCAGTAGCCATGTACTGAACAAAGTGCAGGGTTCAGAGTGGCAATCCAGGTTGGGTTTGTGGCTTTAGGCCCTGGGTTCAATGTTCCAAAGGGAAAACCAATGCCAGGAGTTCATGTTTCCCCCGTGGGAGCGTTTCTCTGGAAATTCCCAGGGTGCGCCATGTCCAGAGTTCATCTTCAGGAGATTTTCTTGTAATCTCAGATGGTCTTGTCATCAGAGGGCGATTTTCCTAGCGGCTGGTGTTGAGCGCTGACTTTAAGGGAACCCTGGCAGGCCTGGGACTGAAAGAGGCTTGTGATGGGGCAGCAGGATTCATTTAACGGCCTCTGCAGCCTCTCCAGCTACCGTTGCTGCTGCCTCTACTAGAGGAACTGGTGCAGTTTCCTGTGGGATACTCTGACAGTTTGATCCTGGGTTTTTTTGAGAGGGCTGCTGCTGCTGCTGCTACTCCTCGTTCCCCTCCTCCTCTCCTCCTCCTCTTCTTGGTCCTCTAAATCCAGTGTTCCCCTTCTGCCTCCACATGAACACACTGCTGATAAGGATCAGCTTGCTTTGTAGGGCTTCAGGCTCTTTGGCCTTTGCCAGTCGGATCCTGTTGTTCAAGCCTTGGAGTCGCTGTGCTCGAGCATCCTGAAACCGCAGGCACATCTCCTACCAGGACTCCTGCTCCTCTGGTTGTTGGTCTTGAAAGTCTCTGTGACAAGTCTCTGTGAAGTTTCCGTTAATGATCTGTCTTTTCATCTAGCTCAATTGCATGTCTCTATGCGATGGAATCGGTGAAACGGGAACTTCTCCAAGACGGACTGAAGGACACAACCAGGGATGGTGCTCACGTCACAGATGGCGTCCAGGTTGCTGGAGAGAACCTGGTGAAAGTGCTCATAATAGGCCATCTTGTGCATGACATGCACAGGCCAAAACAGAATAGACTGGCATCTTGGGGTGAATTCCTTGTACACTCCAGCTGGCTTCCTGATCTTCTTGGGCTCCCTGCAGAGGGTCTCCTTGAGCCAAGCCTGGATGTGTCCTGTAATGTCTAGGCATGACACTTGGCAGGTGTGTGGCCAGAAGTGGTGGCACCCAGGTCCGCCGGGGAGTTGTAATAGTCCAAGGGCAGCAGGGGAGAAGCCCGAGAGCCGAGGCAGGAGATGTGAAGGTGGCTGTGGTGGGGAGAAGGTTCCCAGGGTAAAAAAGCTGGTGGTGTAAGTTTGGGGGCGCTTTTGTCTACTTGCAGTGCTCTGGTGACAATTTGGAGATTTCTCGGAGTCCGGGAGCTCCCACAACCCTCTCTGTCCTGATCAGGGCTGCTGGTTCCCCAAGGGGCAGCACCATGGTCCGCAATTTCTACCTTTTGCTCATATGGCCTAGTAAGTTGTTATGTATCAGAGTTCTCCCTGCATAATCCGTTATAGCATGCAAAAAAATTGAGGAATGAAAGTGCTCTTATCCTCTAGCTTGTTTTTAATAACCCAGTCTGTATTTTCATTTTTTTGAGAATGTTTTCAAGTTCATGGTAGCAGGTATTGAGCTACATTTTTGCCACCACCCTACTCTTTTTTAAAGTGATATAGCATCATTCCCTTTTGTTCAGCCCAATTTGTGTTATTATTTGGAATTTCCTCCCTCAGCTTTTCACATTCTGGGCTGTCCTGTGATTGCTACCCTTGTAGTTATGCTTTTATTTTTTAAGACACTGATTTATTCAGAAATACTGTGTTGTGGAATATTTTGCTTCGTGAGTTACCCTATTGCTTTCTTTTTCACAGCATCCTTTCTCCCTCTAATCTGGAATGTGGTGTAAATGCTTGGTAGTTTTAATTTTTCCTTTTCTTTTTTAGTGCTAGGCAGTTGCTCTAGCACCAGTATATCTGCAGCCCTTAAGTGTATTTTTTTCCTAAGCTTCATTTTGCATCACTGGAGTCTGTCATTGTTTACTGTAGAGGTAGTTTAAGTTCTTCAATGTGAATTTTTTAGAAATTTTTTATTAGCACATAGTTATGATATGTAATGTATACAGTCCATTGCCACAAGATACCAAGAATAGAATAGTTGGATTAACTACAGTTTCTAATTATAGTGTTTCAAAGAATCTTTCTTATTTGCATAGTGGTTATATCAGTGTTCTCTTCCAGGAATAATTTAGAAGGGTTCCTTTTCTCCTAAAACCTGGCCAGTATTTTGTTTCCATTCTTCATGATAACCATTCTCTTTTGAGTAGATGATAGTTGATTTTATTTGCATTTCTCTAATGGTTAAATATGTTGAACTGTTTTTCATGTACTTATTAGCCATTAATATTTCCTCTTCTGAGAATTGTCTATTGGTTTCAACTTTTTGTTTTACTATTTTATCTTTTATTTTGGCATTTTATTGAAATTGTGTAAGGCATGAGTTTTTGAAAGCAGCATAAATAGCATAATTCCAAATACTATTTTGTGTTAGTGATAGTGGCATTGTATGGGAAGTCCCATTGGCTTCAGTAGACTTTACTTTTATTCTCTAAAGTTCCTAAATTTTATAACCAGGTTATATTCATGATTAAATCATGTGCCTCTCAATATCTCTTCCAATGTTCCTGAGCATAGTTAATCAACTCTGGCTTTGCATTAAATACCATAAATCTTTTCCTGGATCCATAGAACTTCCTTTCTATAGTTCTAGTTTTTTTCATGTTGTGCATTTAAAATTTAGAAAATTTCCTGATAGAATGAGGAGGTAATCAGAAAACAGACAAAAACAAATTAGAACCTACATGCTTTTCTATTCAAGCTTTTAAGTGAGTATTTGATGCAGGGACTATAGAATTGAACGATAATAAAAACATTTTAAAGAAGAGATGTGTTCTGTTTATTTTTGAGGTGGAAAGCTCAATGCTAAATTTAGGTCTTATTACAGAAATTGAAATGAGCTCATGCAAATTAATTTCTATTGTACCCGTAAAAAGGAAATTAAAAGCGCTAATGTGGCGTGTGGTGTATATACAGTAACATTTCCTAAATATCTTCTGGGTCTAAAACTGGGAATGATATTCAGTGCTTCCTTTTCTTCAGGCTACAGTATCATAGGTTCAATTTTGAATCTGATAATGTAGATGTTTTGTGGCACAATGGCCCACAAAGGAAATGAAGGAAGAAATAAACAAGCAGCCAGATTATTGCAGCAGGCAAATTGGATTAGATGAGATTAGATGTTTACTTCTGGGCCTCCTTCCCTGAGAGACAGAAATTAATTGAACACCTAATTGTGTCCAGTTGAGGGGAACTCCATTGTCTTACAGTGTAAATTGACCATTTGTTGATGACTCATTCTTAGCTTTTAAGTTCAAAAGATAATTTTACATGCTAATTCAAAGGTCATGGGCAGAAAGAGGTGGATTTGGGAAACTTTACACTTTTAATTAACAAATTTGTAAAACCACATTCTGTGTTTGGTGTAATAGAAACTCATCTTTACTATTTAATACTCTGCATTTGAATAGTGATTTGTTACCCCTCTTTTCTACTCTTACTAAATGTTGAATTTTCACCTAATTTATTTCTAAGTAAAAGTCACATGATAATTTCAAGGTCTGTTGATCTCAAATATAAGCTGCTTCAGTCTGCCTAATACAAAAGCCTTTTTATTTTATTTTTTTTTTGGTGGAAGGGAGATGTACTAGGAATGGAAACCAGGGCTTTTTGTATAGTACAGAAGTGATCTACCACTGAGCTAAACCCCAACTCCTTTTTATATTTTTATATTGAAACAGGGTTTTGACCAGTTGTCCAGGCTTGCGTCAAACTTTGAGCATCCTGTTTTAACCTTCTAAGTAGCTCAGATGATGGCCTTATATACTTTCCTGGCTCAAAAAAATATTTTTAAGTAGCCTAGTTACTAAAAAGAAATATACTTGACTGAACCAAAAATGTTCGCTGATTCCCTGATCTGTCATGTAGATCAGGACTGTGACATGCTTTCTACTAACCATACCCTTCAACCATGAGTTTTGTTCTTCTTTCTCCATAGGCCTAATAGTAATGAAGCTAGGTGCACAGGAACTAAAATCTCTGGAACAGTGAGCCATTAATAAGCCTTCTCTCCTTTAAGCTGTTATTCTCAGGTCTTCTGTCACACTGATGGAAAAGCTGACTAACAGGGATATTAGTAAAACAAATAAAACAAAACAGGATGTTTTATTGATACTGGAGGTCAAACTGAGCAACATCCTTATCCCTTTTATTAAAATTTTGAGAGACATTTTCATTAAGCCATTAACTAAATTGGCCAGGCTAGTCTCAAACTTGTAATTTTTCTGCCTCAGCCTACTAGAATTACAGGTCTATGTTTCCACACCCACCTCATGTTAATTTTTTTAAATTTTATTTTATTTTAAAAGAGAGTAAAATTAAACACAACAAAGACAGAACAGAATGGGACATAAGAAAGCATAAATTTCAAAGCTAGACAACCAGAGATCTTCACTATGTCATATTGTCTCTTGTTTTCTTCCAAATGGTTGTCCTTATCTTTGCATATGGAGAGCTCATACTAAATAACATAGCCAATCTTTTCACAAGATGTGTAGTTCACTGGCTCCCAATTGCTAGGCAGAGGGGAGGGGGCAGGGGGACAGGACACATGAGATGTCTGATTCTCAGCCCACATGCAGGCAGGATCACAGTCACCCCCCAGAGATGGGAAGAGTTCCTTGTTCTCCCAGCACCCCGAGTCAACTGCACCATGTAGGTCCCAACATGCCAGGGTCTCTCTCCTGCAGGCCGCCGAAAGTCTGCCAGGGTCTCTCTCCTGCAGGCCGCCGAAAGTCTGCCACACTCTCAGGTGCCCCCCATAGAGGGGAGGAGTTCCCCATTCTCCTGGCACCCCGAGTCAACCGCATGGTGCAGGTCCCAAGGCCACATGTTAATTTTTAAATTAAAATCGAAGCAGCTACTGTTTTCCAGGAAAGTAATACAAACTGCACAGTTTTGTATGGTAGGCTACTTATATTCATTAAAGAATACAATCAGTGGCCCTGAAGCAAGGCCAGCAGATTGCTGTAGCTGCTGGTTTCAAACACGAGCCTAAAGAGAATTCTTTCTGGGGTCTGTTGGCCATCTCAGAACTTTGGAAATGTAATGGTCAATTCATCAGAAAGAAATAACAGGTGAGTGTGGCAGACTTTTGGAGGCCTGCAGGAGAGAGACCCTGGCGCATCAAGACTGCACAGTGCTGGGAGAACAAGGAGCTCCTCCCCTCTCTGGGGGTGGCTGTGAACCTGCCGGGTGCGAGGGCTGAGAATCAAACATCCTGTTCCCTGTTCCTTGTTTCCCCCACCTCACCCCGTTAGCAAGTGGGAGCCAGTTAACTACACATCTTGTGAAAAGATTGGCTATGTTATTTAGTATGAGTTCTCCATATGCAAAGATAAGGACAACCATTTGGAAGAAAACAAGAGACAATATGACAGACAGTGAAGATCTCTGGTTGTCTAGCTTTGAAATTTATGCTTTCTTATGTCCCATTCTGTTCTGTTTTGTTGTGTTTAATTTTACCCCCTTTAAAAAAAAAAGAATACAATCAGTGTTGTTTCAATCAATTTAGGTTTTGGAGGTACAGTCATGACTAGAATTACACTTTTGTCTTTCTGTTCATCCTGATCAAGCACATTCCCTAGGTCAGTGTTTCATCATTGAAACAACTCTTCAAGGATTGTAAAAGTCTGAAAAATGTAATTCTGACATTGCTCCAGCTCAAGTTTGGTTATACTGGCTGGGAAATCCACTATCCTACCTATGGAGAGTGAGCAACAAAACTGGATACCCCTACCTGTGTGTCCATGCCTGTGTGTGCACCAAGCACTTCTCTATAGCAGTGTCTTTCTTTCTTCCTCTCTCTTTCCCTTTCTTTCCTTCTTTTCTTTCTTCTCTCCCTTCCTCCCTTCCTCCTTCCCTCCCTTCCCTTCCTTCCCCCTTCCCTTCCTTCCCTCCTTCTCTTTCTTTTCTTTCTTTCTTTCTTTCTTTCTTTCTTTCTTCTTTCTTTTCTTTTCTTTTCTTTTCTTTTCTTTTCTTTTCTTTTCTTTTCTTTTCTTCTTTTCTTTCATACCGAGGATTGAACCCAGGGCTTCATGCAAGCTAGGCAAGCACTGTATCATTGAGCAATACCACTGGCCCTTATTTTTGCCTTTTAAACATGTAGTTACATTGTTCTTTTTCAAATTTGATTTGGACTATATTCTATGATAATCATCAACTTTATCAAGCAAACAAAATCTTAAAATCATTTTGGAACTTCCTAAATATTGTGAAGCACTTCCCTTTGTAATACACTAGGTGGCACTATTAGTGAGATAAATAAAAAGAAAGATGTTGATGCCTGATGCTAATTATGATGTTTGAAAAGGTTCAGTTTTCACCAGCAGTAGTTATATCAACACCTTCAGAAATATGAGTGAAAAGAACCAAAGTCAGTTAGCACTGTATAATGATTTTCAAACTTTTGCAATAACTAAAAGGTATTTTAGACTGGGATACACAGACACACATAAGCCTGCGTGCATACACACACACACACACACACACACACACCGTTCGTAAATACAGTGAAAGTGACTTCTGACATTACTAAGCCTTCCTGCATTCTGTGATAGTTGTATTTCATTAAGCTATGCTGTTATAATTCCTTAGGTTGATTTCATGTTTGGCTTGAAAAAAACCTTGTAAACCTACCAAGAAATAAATATATGCAATTCTTATTTGTTAGGTATATCTTAATAAAGTTGGGGTTGAAAAAGAAAATTAAATAAACATCTTAATGGGAAAAATAATGAAAAAAGAAAAAGAACATTCTCTTTGCAACACTTGTCAGTTACTGTGGACAACCTTAGTATGTATTTACTATTTCCATTTTCTGGGAAAGAGAAGAGTTACACTGAATTACATGAGACAACAACTTGATAGGATACTGTGAAACTACACCCACAGTCCAGAAAACTATAAAAACAGATGAACAGAAAATTTCATGCAATAGCTGTCTATATTTTTTTATTTCAAAGAGAAAAAACCAGTAAAAACAGTGATACACAATTTCAAAACAAAATAATAGGAAATTAACAATGATTAATACATTGAGTATTATTTTCTTTAAAGTAGTTGCTCAGAGCTGAGCATGGTGGCGCATGCCTGTAATCCCAGCACTTGGGAGGCTGAAGCAGGAGGACCATTGCAAGTTTGAAGCTAGTCTGGGCTACAAAGTGAGCTCAAGGCCAGCTTGAACTGCATAGTGAGATCCTGCCTCAAAAGGACAAAAAAATAAAAAGTAAAATAATAATAATAATAATAATAATAAAGTAGTTGCTCAGATTACAAGGTATAGGCATGCAAAATTGATCAAACAATAAAATACAACTGTTCTTTTCAATAAACTAATGGAAATTAGTATAATTATCTTAGCTAATGTATAATATATATATGAAAAGTATACATATTCTAATATATAATATATGTATATAAAAAGAATATATATCTAATATATATGTATATAAAAAGAGTATATATATCCTAATATATAATATATGCATGTAAAAAGAATATATATACTAATATATAATATAATATATGCATATAAAAAGAATATACATCTATATATGTATATTCTTTTCCCTTCCTTCTTTTCTAATAGCTGGATAATTTTAAAACCTTGACTTTGACATCAGGTTTTCCTAGGAAAAATGACATAAGATTATAAAAATTTACTGTATATTTCATTCAAATAAAGTTCACAATAAGAAAATTAAATATACTTTGAATGATGCCTACATAGTTATTAAAAACCATAATGCAAAAGGAATGATTAGTAAATGTTGGCATGGAGGGAAACCATTTGAAAGGACACCCAAGGGGCCGCTAAGATCCTGCAGGTGCTCTGGGTCTTAACCATGGTTGTGTTTGTTTATATTATTATGAAAAATTAATGGATGCTTTGTACACTCTTTTGCATGAATTATGCATTTCACAACAGCAAGTAAAAATAGCTAAGTTGATTACTGTAATTTCCTTTCAGATTCTTTCTTTCTTGTTGGTAATTTGCTTTTGAGTTTGTTAACCTCCCTAACTAAAAGGGTCCCTTCAAGGACAGAGGAGAGAATGTACTTATAGTCATTGTTTTTTTTTTTTTTAATTTTATTTAAAGAGAAAAAACAAAAAAGAAAACAAGCAAACAAAACAGAAAAAGGGTAGCAACAATACAGAATTCCAAAGGCAAAAAAATGAAAGAACCACAATAACAACAACAAAACAAAAACAAAAACACTAAGAAATCACCACTTGATAGGTTACATACTGTCATCATTGGAAATAGTTGTTCAAGTTACAAAATTAAAGCACACAAAGTAGACATTCAAACAGTGAGACTA
>PVJX010013461.1:0-18898 GCA_004027295.1 Dolichotis patagonum | reverse complement strand
ACCATGGAGCTACATCCCAGCTCTTTATTTTATTTGGAGACAAATTCTCATGAAGTTGTCTAAACTGGTCTCAAACTTGCAGTCTTCCTGCCTCAACTTCCCAAGCAGTCAGGATTATGGTATATGCTACTATGCCTGGTTACAAAAATTTTTAAGAAAAACACAGGTTATCAAATCGTATGAGACACCTACTTGGGTAATAAGACTTAAAGAATGTGACAAAAATGTTTTCTTTCTTTTGTTTTCTTCTCTTGCTGGCATTTATTGTCCCAGTTTTCTATATTGGTCGCATGAATATTTTTGTAAATTTGGGCTGAGGGAAGACTGACATTAATCAACACTGAAGACAATTTTAAAATAGGATTTTCAGAAATATTTTGAGCAATGGGATAAGAACATGACATGACAAGGGAATACTTTGAAGGAATAAGCATATACAGGTTCTGCATCTATGGGTTATATTCAGGAAAAATTGTGTCTGTATTGTACATTTGCAAACATTTTTCTTGTCACTATTCCCTAAATAACACAATAAAACAATTTATATAGTACATAAATTGTAGTAGTTCCTATAAGTAACTGTGATGATTAATCTTAACTATGTCAATTTGATTAGCCTAAGAAACACCCAGAGGATTAGTAAAGCATGCTTCTGGGTATGTCTGGGTATGTCTGGGTTGCGGGGGTATGACTTTGGGTACTGTATGTTGTGGTTTCTGGCTCCTTCTTGGCACTGTTCACAGCTCTGCTTCCTGGCTGCTGTGACCTAAAGAGTTTTGTTCCACCACACCCTTCCACCATGATGTTTCTATCTTGGAGTCAGTGATTATATACTGAATCTCCTAATACCACGTGCTAAATGAAATCTCCCCTCTCTTAAGTTGTGGGTGTCGGGTACTGTGTCCCGGTAATGAGAAAACTAATACAGTAGCTTAGAGCTGAGCCAGAACAATTGGGAGGACATGTGTAAATCCTACACCATTTTATATAAGCATCGTGAATTTAGTGTCTGCGGAAGGCAGGTGGGAGTGTGGAATAAATCCCCTGTGGATACCAAATGCGTTAGATCTGTGTTATGGTTTAGATCAAGAATGACCCCCCAAAACTCTCATGGACTCAAAGGTGGGGCTTTATAAAAGTGACTGGACCTTTGGGTCACTGTAGCTAAACATGATGTTAGGAGGTGGAGCCTGGTCAGATGAGGTGGATTGCAGGGGGTTACTAAACTAGAAAGACACATCTCCCTCCTTAGCTCCTCTTTTTGCTCTCTGCCTCCTGACCACCATGATATGAGCAATTTTCCTACACTAGATCCCTATTACAATGCTGTTTCTCTTTGGAACTGGTAGAACATGGACTGAAACTTCTAAAACTGAATCTTCTAAAGTAAATCTCTCTTCTAAATTGTGGGTGTCAGGTATTGTGTCTCAACATCTAAACAGTGACTAAGACAGTCTGACATACTTGTTTAAAAATCAGTTGCTACCTCCCTGCCCCGTACTCCCTAGAAATCACTGATCCATGTACTGTCTCCATAGTTTTGTCTTTTCCAGCATGTCGTGTAATTAGAATTACACGTTACATAACATTTTCAGATTGTAATAGACATCTAACTTTTCTTCATGTCTTTTCATGGCTGCATAGCTCATTTCTTTTTTTTTTTTTTTTGTCTTTTTGAGATAGGGTTTCACTGTGCAGTTCAGGCTGGTCTTGAACTCACTTTGTAGCCCATGCTGGCCTTGAACTTGTAGCAATCCTTCTGGCTCAGCCTTCTAGAGTGCTAGGATTACAAGTGTGTGCCACCACACCCAGACTTTATAGCTCATTTCCTTTTCTTTCTTTCTTTCTTTCTTTCTTTCTTTCTTTCTTTCTTTCTTTCTTTCTCTTCTTCTTCTTCTCCTCCTCCTCCTCCTCCTCCTCTTCTTCTTCTTCTTCTTCTTCTTCTTCTTCTTTTCTTCTTCCTTCTTCTTCTTGAGAAAGAGTTTCACTATGCAGTTCAGACTGGACTTTAATTCACTTTTTTAAATTTTAAAAGTAGTAAAATACAACAGAACAAGACAGAACAAATACAATAAAGACAATGCAGTGAAATTGGTACAGAACTTCACAGCAGGATACTGGGATAACAGTAATAGGTACCATAGTATATCTCATTATCTTCACAATAGTTGTCCATTCAATCAGGTATAGTAAAATCACACCAAAAACAGAACATTATAAAACCTATCAAAACAGAACATTGAATAGAGGCAGAACAAAGCAAAAACAGTGAAGACAATATTTGCCTTCAAAGAGAAGATAGAAGGAAATCCCCCATATTTGCTATATTGCATATGGTCATCCTCCCAAGAGATGCTCAGAGCTCTGGCTCCTAGTTGCTAATGTGAGAGGAAGGGAAGGGGAAAATGGGATGTTTGATTCTCAGCCCACACACCTGTAGGCTCACAGAAGAGGTGAGCGGGTTGCATTTTTGCTCAGTGCTCTAAGTTCCAACATGGCTGGATCTCGGGAGATGCTGGCTGGTCTCTCCCTGGCTCACCCGCCACTTGCTCGAGCCATGGCTGCTTACCAGGGAGGTGAGCGGGTTACTTTCTTGCCCAGCGCCCTAAATTCCAACATGGCCAGATCTCGGGAGACACTGTTTGGTTTGACTTTAACTTACTTTGTAGCCTAGGCTGGCCTTGAACTCTCAGCAATCCTCCTCTCTTAGCCTCTAAGTGCTAGCATTACAGGCTTGTGCCATTATGCCTGGCCTTAATAGCTCATTTCTTTTCTTTTCCTTTTTTTTTTGGCATCAGGAATTGAACTCAGGACCTTGCACTTGCCAGGCAGGAGCTGTACCACTAAGCTATATCTTCAGGCCTTAGAGCTCATTTCTTTAGTAATGAATAATATTCTATTGTTCAGAGGTACTAGCGTTTATATACCCATTCATCAAACAAAAGACATCTTGG
This sequence comes from Dolichotis patagonum, assembly GCA_004027295.1. Classification (NCBI taxonomy): domain Eukaryota; kingdom Metazoa; phylum Chordata; class Mammalia; order Rodentia; family Caviidae; genus Dolichotis; species Dolichotis patagonum. Next base: position 15,944 of record PVJX010013461.1, on the reverse strand, counting down.
TTGTTTCCAAATTTCAGTAATTATGAATAATGTCACTATAAACTTTCTCATACTGGTTGTTTCATGGACATAAGTTTTCATTTCATTTGGAGAACTACCAAGTGATGTGATTGCTGGATTGTATGGTAAGCATATGTTTAGTTTTATGAGAGAGTGCTAGAATATTTTCCAAAGCGGTCGTACTGTTTTTTACACTTATCAGCAATGGATAATAGCCTCTGTCACACTACATCCTGGCCAGCATTTGTTGACGGTGTTCTGGATTTTTTCCTGTCCTGATAGGATGCACTGTGCTCAATGACATATCAACTTTTATTTGTTTATTTGACATCTGTATATCATCTTTTATAAGGTTCATATGTTTTAAATATTTAGTGAGTCCCTCTGAATCTTAGATTCTGCATCTATGGGCGCAATCATGTTTTGTTTCATTTTTTGTTTAATTGTTGATGGCAACAGATCACAAGACCCAGGCTGTTTTCTTGTGCTTCTGACCTACAGCTAGGAATTTTCATAACTGCTTCTTTGGATTTGAGTAATTTGCTGGAGTAGCTCATGGAACTCAGGGAAGCACTTCACCTACATTTCCTGTTTATTATAAGTTTTGTATTACAAAGGATATAGACAAAGAGATGCACAAAGCAAGCCATATGGGAAGGGCCATGGAGAGTCCATCCTGTACTGGGCCTGCTACCCTCCAGCAACCTCCATCCATTCAGATATCCAGAAGCTCTTCCAACCCTATGCTTTGGCGATTTTATGAGAACTTCATTCCATGATTAGTTAAATCACTGGCCATTGGTGATCAGTTTAGCTTTCAGCTCCCCTAAGTTCCAACCCTCTAACCCTAAAGCTACTTTAAGCCTGTCAGTACTATGTCAACTCATTAGCAGGCAAAAAGACTATTACTTTGAAAATCCCAAGGATTTTAGGACTTATATGGCAAGAAATAGGAATGAAAAACAAATATGTATTTCAAATATATAAAGGAAACAGATAAAACACTAACCTATTTTTATAGTGGTATCTATCCTAAATGATTCAAATAGAAAGCTTTGTTATTCAGGGAGATACCTTAATAAAAATGAGGTAATGTCAACCTACTTAAACAGTAAATATTAACTATAACTAAACCTTTTAATTATGACTTTAATCATAAGATAATAGTATATCTAATAGCAGAAACAAAAACAAAACAAAACAAACAAGAACAGAATGCTCTGGAAGGAACAGTCATTAAGAAAAAGCTTTAGAAATTAAATATTCTGTCTTTAAAAATTCTGTAGAAGATAGAATTGAGAAAATTGTCCAAGAAGGTGGGGCCAGGGTGGAGCAGGGTGGAGAATACTATAGAAAAAAGAAAGAAATAAAGAAAGAATGTGTATAGATCAATCTGGGATATCCCTTATCTAGGTAATAGGTATTCTTAAAAGCAAACTAGTGAAAACACAAAGAAGTAATTTTTCAAAGAAACAATAAAAGGAAATTTCCAAGAATGGAAGCAGAATTTCTAAGAATTTCCATCTTGGCAATGGCCAGCACAGTGAATGAAAAAAAGGCTTGTACCAAAGAAAACGTGTTATTTCAGAAAGAGTGTGTTAAAAACAAAATCCTAAAAGCTTCCTGGAAAATGTTAAATTTAGCTAAAAGCTGCCCTCATACATTTGAAGTTTAGCTCAAAAGTTTCTCTGTATAGAATGAACTGCAACCAAACGATGTGTAAACTATCACATACAGTGATAGTACAGTTGAGTTTCAGCCAATCATACGAGGCCAACTGTTCAAATTATGCACAAATAAAACTGGTACAAACTGTAAGTAATGAGGATGTCTCTTCACCTCATTTCTTTTGTCTGTATATTCTTTTCTTTTTTCTAGCTATAAGTATAACCAGCCATGTGGTAGGGCAGGACATTCTGAACTATTGGTGGTCTGGACTACTGATTGATTTTTGAATTCCAAATAAAACCAATTAAGATTTGCAAAACTAGATTTATTGTAGAATTTGTCTTTTAGCAGAAGAAAAAACATACTACATATACATCATCAAGTGTACAAATGGAATGGTGATATCCTTTCAAACTCTCATACTTAAAGTTGAATAAAGGCACTTTCAGATGCACATTCTCAGCATTACTTCTTCCCATCCATCTTTACTTAAAAGAATGTGTGATATTAAAACAAGAGAGTGGCCAGAAAAGGGCAAGACTCAGTTTCCAAAAATTGCAGTAAAAAAAAAAGTTTTGAAGGGTAACTGCAGTGAAAGTACCCTAAGCAGGCCCAAGCATCTGCAGTCTATGGCAGAGCAGGGGCACAGAGGTTCTAGGAGCGAAGCCATGGAGTGTAATGGACACTCTATCAGGTATTTGATTGTGGGGAAAGTGATATGACATGTGTTGGTGTTTGATAATAACCAGTAGGTATGTTGAAACATAAATTAATAAAAATAAGATAATTTCAAGAAAACAAATTTTTAGATAGAAATGAAAAATTAATCAGAAATTTTTGGCTCAGAAGTGAACAATACTTACATGGTCCTAATAATATGATCACTGAATATTTATCTAAGAATGGATGGGAAGGGTATAATTTTCATCTACCTTAAGAGGAACTGAAAGATTAATTCCTAACAGTCATGCATATATCTTGAAACTGATTTAGAAGCATGAAATTAGATATCAGCTAAAGTAAGATTGTTTTCTCGAAGTGACTTTGGCAAGTAAACTAGTAGAATGCGGCAGAAGACTTTTTTCTAATTTATTGTAGTATATCATTTTCATCCTTATAACGACAGATTTTGACACATAGCACAACTTTAACACCATGCTGAATAAAATAAGCCAAACACAAGGTGGGTGGAATAGCTTGGGTGCCTGGGTTGGGAGCCACAGGCCCAGAGATTATGCTTTAGGTTTGGGGTGCACCAATGCGTCCCATAGCTCCAGTGCTACTTTTGACTGCGCATTACCATTTTACCTGAGAGCCAACACTGCCAAATAGATTATGTTTTTAAGGTTATTAACCAGAGGGCTTTACAGGTAACTCTAAGAAGGAAATTCTGGGCAGTAACTATCACACAGAAGAAAGTATCTGACAAATTATTGGATTCCAGCCCAGAGACTCATTCATTCAAAATAACCAAAACCATTGACTGTGTGTTGACCAGACAGTGACAATGACAGAAGGTCCTAGGTACAGAAGGCATACTATAAGGCAGCTAAGTGGTAATACAAGAATGGCTGTTAGATTCCTATGAAAATGATATGTAAAGAATCACTGCCATTGCTCAAGGCCACACACAGAATTGGTACAGATGTAGACCGAGGTTGTAGTACCAAGAGGTGATCCTGCAGGCTCCTCCTGTGGGTTAAAAACCATTGCACAGGCGTTAAACTGACCCAACCAGTTTCCTCAAAAAAAAAAGAAGTGTGAAGAAGAAAATTGAATGAATACTTGGCTAGACAATGGAAGCTGTAATTACATGTCTGCCTACTGTTCTATTCAGAATTCTTACAGAAACAGAGATTGATGTTCATCTTCTTGTTTTAGCAGAAAAAAATCTAAACATTACCATTAGTTTACCAAATCCATGAGGCCATTTACCTGTTTTTTTGGTAGCAACAAAACAATATTATAAAAGTCTCTGGATTGATAAAAGAATCTCTCCTCCTACCACTGGAGTGGTTAGGACTATGTATAAATAAAAACATACTTCTGGGAGGAAATGGTCAAGTTGCTAAACTTTATATTATATATATTTTACCACAATAAAAAGCAACTTGAAAAAAATTAGTGCTATTTGATTTTTAAATAATTATATATGGTTTTATTTTATTATAGTATTAATTTTAGAAAGTTCTGAATGAATGCCAGAAAACCATACATGTGTCATGAATGTCCATACAGTTTATCACATAACTTGGGCCACACAGAGGTCTCTTTTGCTTATTTTTGCCAGTTCTTTTCTGTGTTATCCTTAGATAAAGGCAATTATTTTCAATTAAGGGAAGTACTATCGGATGTAAGTATTCAGTGAATGCAGTTCAGAAGAGTTTGAGCTGCAAGGTCACTAAATACAGCAACATTAACACTTGAACAGATTCATCCAGTTTGAATAAGCACCTCTTTATGCAGCAATTTTTCTTTTATAGCCTCAGCCACTCTCCGTGGCTTTGGTCTAAATGCTTGGCTGTGCAGTCACCCCTGAATGGTTTATAGGAGTTCCTCTCTGCATGTATGTGGGGACTGGTGGAACTGTCAGTGAACTAAAGATATAGCAGGAGTAAGTGCCTGTTGTTAACAGCTGTTTTCTGGCTCAATTTATTTTTGTAATCACTTTCCTTAACCTGTTCCAAATAGGTATTTGTTTCTTTATAGTTATAAGCAAAAAAAGGTCAGTTAATTTGGCAGTAAGAGCTTCAACTAGTAAAGAACAATCCCAATTTAAATAATTGTCCCCTAAGTTTACAATTGAGAGGCAGCTTTCAGGAGAAAATGACAATGGAAAACAACTTTATATATCCGTAGAGACTTCCGACTGTTTTCCAGCCTGTAAGTCATGCTGCTTGGTTTTGACAGGCTGCATTTACCTTCAAGGGTTTATTGCTATAAAGGCAGTGTTAGATTTTGTCCTCCCATCTAAATTTTCCTCTTTGTTCACAGTACAAGATGAAGACAGAAGCACGACGAAAAAATGTCCTCGTTTTGATCTTGCATTATTTAACTCAAGAAGGGTATGTTAAATGATAAATATTTGCAGTTGTGAGGCTTCTTCTCTGATCTCCATTTTTTAAAAAATCCACACACCTTCTAAAACGGTTAATAGACTTTTTTTTTTTTTACAAAGTTTTATATTTACAGAAGAATTGTGCAAAAAGTACAAGGAGTTTCCTTATACCTTCTAATTTCCAAAATTTCTCCTATAATTATTATGATTGTTTTTGCAGTGCTGGGGATCAACCTAAGGCCTTGCGCATACCAGGCAAGCAGTCTACCACTGAGCTATTCCCTGAGGGCCTCTCTTACTATTACCGTGTTGCACTGATATGGTACATGTGTTATACCCAATGAACCAGTAGTAATATGTTGTTATTAATTCAAGTCCATAGTTTATATTAGGGTTTACTCTATGTTCTACATTCTGAGTTTTGGCAAATGTGTAATGGCACATTATAGTATCAAGCAGAATTATTTCACTTCCTTAATAGTCGTCTGGGCTCCACCCACTCATCCTTCTTCTATTCCTACCCAGTAACTCACACACATACTGTTAGTCTCCTTTATTTACTTATGTTTATTTACTTATGTTTACTTATTTACTTTTGTTTATTTACTTATGTCTTTATTTACTTTGTTAACAGATTTACTAAGTATAGAAAATACTTTTCTTTTTCCCTTCAGGTATTTTTTCTTTTCCATTTTCTCCTCCTGCTACCTCTCCCTCTCCTCCTCTACTTCTTCCCTCTCCTTCTTTTTTCTCATTTTCTTTCTTTTCCATTTCCTCTTTCTCTTCTTTTTATGGTACTAGGAACAGAACCCAGGAACACTCTTACCACTGACCTGCATCCTCCCTCCTAGGTAACCAGTTTTAACATTGCATCTTGGAACAAACTTTATTCATTTTCTTTCTCTCTCTCTCTCTGAATTGACTATGTTGTAACTCTTTAATTTAAAAAATGTGACTTTTCATAACACTTTAATATCAGAATTTGGGGAATGACTTTTTCCTCTTGGTTAATGTGATGAACTTACTGTAATATTACAGTAAAAAATATTCTCCACTCCTGTGACTTTGAGACAGTTTTAAAGATTTAAAATTTAAATTTAATTGAAATTTTAGGGGATTTTAATTTAAAATTTAAAGGGATTTTAATTTTATTGAGGAAATGGCTCCTTTTTCCGTATCACCTCCAGGTCTAAGACCAGAGCAACAACTGCTGCCCTCACATGTGAGCGGGTAGCTATCAGTTGATGCTCAATTGTTGAGTTTCTCTGTCTACTCGTAGCAGTGGGGTAGCAGTGAGAGCCAAGCAAAGCAGGCCTGACTAGGTCCTCTCGGTGCCTCTGCTTCCCTATCTGTAATGTGAATGTGGTCCTGGAGTTGATGGGCCAGGCAGCCTGATGTAGTCTGCTGGTTGCTCTGCAATTCACCACTCACCCAAGGAAGGAAACTTACAAGAAAGTGTTGAGTGTCTTCTCTAAGACAGTGACATAGTGTTCATTGTGTTGAGGAGGCCTTCCTGACATAAACTTAGGAGCCAGACTGTTGTTTTATTTCAAATACCCACTCTAGGCTGCTAACCTGTGACCTTGGCCAAGTTTCCCTGTGTTTTAGTTTGCTTCTGTGTAAAATGGGTAATGGGTAAGAATTATGTATCAGGTACTTCCTGTTATGAGGATTCAGTGTATGCCAACCTTAGAATAGGGTCTGACACAAAGTAAGCTTATATATATGTGCCCTTATTATTTTTGCTGTGGAGGAGATAGGATTTTTTTTCTAGCACTGATGCTGAACCCAGGGCCTTCACAGTGAGCTGGTTCCTTACTGTTTTTTGTTATTGCTAGACTTCTTGCTAAGTCTCCCTGTTGCCCAGGCTGATTTCTTTGCAGTCCCCCTACCTCAGCCTCCCCGAGTGCTGGGATTACAGGCATGCACTACCACACTTGCTTTGCATCTTATTATTTTAAGGCTAGTTTTCTGTGGAATGCTTTCAGAATACTGCCTTCATAGATTAGTTGAATTATATAAAATTTGGACTCACCATCCTAGGCCCCAGCACTGTGAACACAGTATTGACAGATGCTCAATCAGCTGGGATGTAGATGGGTAATTAGAAAGCAAGACAAATCCATTTACACAGACATTTCTTGGATTTTATTATAATGTACTCTGTGTTCCAGAAACAGCATCAGAAAGAACCCTAACAACAAAAAAGACCAAAGTTGTTATGAGGACCGGCAGAATTTACTGTGAACCACTAGCGATGCATGCGTTTCCCCTTTTTGCCACTAGATGGCTCTTGCATCTCATATCAATGAAAATTCTGCTAGAGTAGATCATTTTGCTGAAACCGTCTGGGAAACACAGAGTGGATTGCCAAAATCAAAAGTGAAGTATAGGTATTCTTAAAGACATGTAAATTTCAAAAAAGAGGCCTATCTCTAACGAACAGTTCCTTGCTGAAAGTTCAGCAAAGAGGACAGATTATTGTGGACTGTGATAGCCAATCAGTAAAAGCTTTATAACAATGGTTAAGAGAACAGGATTTGAAAGATGTGTAGCATACAGACGGGCAGGTGTAATGGGCAGAGGTGCGCAGGAAGAAGGAGCATGACATAAGTCAAATGGTTGAGCAAACACAAAGATCAGTGTTTAACACGAATATGTGAGTAAGAATTTTGAAGGCCAGCAGTAGAGGGTCATGGATTCCGCTTTTAAAGTCCTACATAGCCGACCTTTCTGGGCCTCCCATCTGTGTTTTGTTCATTCATGCTCCCTACTGCCCACTGTTGCATACTACTTTTTCTAAAGTACTGTTCTGTTACTATTGGTTAAAAACCAGGAGCGATTTCATAGCAGACCTCATTTAAACTCAATAATAGAAACATACAGAAATCAATTTTTTTTTTTTATTTTAGCGCTGGGGATTGTGCCTAGGATCTTTGCAGTGAGATAGATGCTCAGCCCTTTTTTTATTTCATATTTTTAAACACAGTCTCGCTAAGTCCCTGAGTTGCTGAGGCCGGGCTCTGACGAACTTGTGATTCTCATCTTTCAGGCTTCCTAAGTGCTGGGATTACAGGCATGTGCCATCTTGCCCAGGTTGCACACTTTTTTTTAGCACAAAGTTGTTAGTTTAAAAAATAGGTTAAAAGTGAAAAAATAAGTCCTGGCAAGTCTTTCTAGTTTCAGAAGATCTTGAAACAAGACTCTTGCTTCTAACACTAAGACCACTTACATTGGACAGCCAGACCACGGAATGACTTAAAAACAACAGGAATAACAAAGGTCATGATACTACTTACAGAAGATCCTTTAGTGTAATGTGTGACTGACTAAAATTTTATGAGAAATATCACATCCAAGATAATATCTTCTTATAGCAAATTTTCTTAATGCTATTCATAGACATCCTTGGAATTTCCCTCTAAAAGTCCTTACCCTGTAGGGTTGAATTCAGGTTTTATCAACTGTCAAATATTACCTGAAATGACAACTGATGAATAAAGAGGTAGTCAGGTTAGGCAAGTACTCATTTTTGGCTAATCATTAATAAAGGTAGTCTATAAGATATTTTCTTTGTTGATTTACTTATTGGACTTTAAAGCACTTCCAAAATTGTTTTAAACAATGGAGACATCACTAAAATAAGTATATAGCTTCCAGAAGTAACTGCTTTGAAAAACAATATTTGGATATATGTATAATATATGAAATATTTTTTACTTTGCATAAAAACCTCATGTATACTAGTTTTCACTTAATGCACTATTTAATATAGGCTTTCCCCATGTATTGACTCTCTTGGGACTTGTTAAGACTGTTTACCTTTGTTCTTTATACCCAGAGTTAAAATTTTTTTCTTCTATAAACTGCCAGATATATTGATACAGCCCGTACATTGGAGCAAGAAACTCAACTGGGTTTACAGCGCTTTGAAGTTTGTGACAACATTGACCTTGAAACCATTTTGATGGAATATGAGAGCTATTATTTTATAAAATTCCAGAAATATCCCAAAATTGTTAAAAAGGCATCAGATACAGGTACATGGTTATTCTCTAGAAATAAGATTTTATCCCATCATTAAAAATGGTTTCATCTTACTCTCAGATGGTGCCACTCACCTCGCACAGTAGACCAGAAAGACCATGCATCCTTTTGTAGACCCAGAGAAGAAACTTTAAGCATGATGGCCAGGATATTGATGACCCTTTAGTCATGTTGGCGTTTCCTTGAGAAATGTATGCTTTAGAGAGATGAAAGTAGAGCCCCAGTGTATTACAGGTACTCTTCAGAAGATGAGCATTAATTTCTTTAGAGGTGAAGGCTTTGGAAGAGGATAAATGACAAAAGATCTTTTTCTTGTTAGGAAGACCTATTATCTATCTTGAAAATAACATGAAAATGAGTACTGGTGAAGCTAATAGCTCATGTATAGATAATGAAATGCTTCTGAAAGCCATCAATCCAGATCATGATCAGTATAGGTTAACAGTCAAGGAGGCTGACTGGAGGGAAGATCTAAAGCCAGGGCCTTAGGTTATATAGTAACATTGACTTAGAAGTCTGTAAATGGGGGAAGTAATTATAAACCAAGGGAGATCATTGTCCTGTTTATAAGGCACTTGTTAAGCCACAGACTTTAACATTTCATGTAGGGACCAGGAAACCAAGAGGAACATCAATTAAAAATAGCCAGGGCTCAATCTCAGAGTTGGAAGGGATCTGAGAGATATTTTATCTGAGCTCCTTTCCAATGCAGGGTTCGGAAATTGCTTCCTTGGCTGGTTGCTAGATGCAGGCCTTGAGAAAGCATTGACTCTGAAGCTCAGGTCTATATGCACTGACCCCCTCAGTTGCAGTTACTGACCTGATCTGATTTCCAGATGGCTCACCTCAGTTGGTACTCACATTTTCCTGTGATACCAGACACAAAATGTCTTTATTTTAGGGTAAATTGGCTATGACTCATTAGTGTTCCCTGCCATACTCACATTATCATTGTGGGGTCCTGTATACCCCAAGAAAATGATGTCAAATTCATGAAAACTCAATAAAATAGCAGCTGTGAAGCCATCCCCTATTGGAAATGCTGCCATGTGCATAGTCTCCAGGGTGTTTACTGGGGCCTGGAGTCTTTCTCTGAATAGAGAGGCTTGGGAAGATTGAATCTCTTTCTTTTCTCTTGGAATTTCATTTCTTTTTAGATCACTATATATAACAACAGCTATAGCACTAATTTTAAGAAAAAAGGGGAAACCTACGTGAAAAATTACTTTGTTTCTCTTAAAATTAATATTTTTCCTTTCTTCCCAATGTTTATTTTGTCACAGCAGAAAATAACTTACTGCCAAGAAGTGGAGGGAAGACCAAAAGGTAAAGTAAATGCTAATTCATCTTGGTCAACTCAACTCTAAGCATTTGTGGGGTCCTTTTCCATAGGATTCTTCAGTGACCTCTATGACTAGCAACCAGCAATACCACCTGTGGTCTTGCTACCTTGGTGGGGCCAGCCATGGTATCACCTCAGAGTGTAGTCATAGAGTAGAGTATAGGACTTGGGTCATTGTCACTTCTCCCTGTTTACAGAAAATAACTGCTGTCTTTCTGAGCCACAAGGCATGAAAAGTTTGAACCTCAGCAGTTAATAGACCAAAGCCCAGTTCCCGGCCCTGCTCTTATAAGCATATTTTCTGGCATATAGTAAGTTCCTGGCACATTGTGAGCATACAATAAATTTTGTTTATTTATTTGTTCTTGTGGTACTGGGGATTGAACCGAGGGCCCTTACACTTCTTAAATTTTTTAAATTATTATTTTGAGATGTACTTAGATGCTTAAACTTTTGATCTTCTTATCATAGCTTATAGAGTGCTGAGATATTTTCCCTTTTACAACAATATCTGTCATTTCTTTGTATACTACGTGAAAACAACCAGTAATCCAGGAGATCAAGGGCATGGTTCTGTTTCCACTGTGCTGGTCTACATGGACCTGTCCTTTCCTGCCTTACCCTTGGTTTTCCCTAGCCTCTTACAACTTGACCTCTGTGGGACTTGGGGTACCTGATGGGAACCCCCTATGTTCCTTGAATCTTCTGGGTAGGTACATTCTCCCACAAGGCCCCTACTCCTCCCCATTAAAGCCCCCACCCCTCTGCATTCCTCATTACCACTCCCAACACAGATGCCCTTGTTATTATTGCTATTAAGAAACACCCAGGGGTTCCAGGGTGCTCTTCCTGAGAATGGCCAGCTTTGGAGCTGTAAGAACTGTGGATTTGGGCTGTCATAATAAAGCCTAAATCTCAGGAGTTTCTGTAGGAGACACACAGACACTCAGGTGGGGAATAGAGTTTTTAAACTCTTGGAATATAATTGAGAAAAGAAAACTTAGATTGAGATCACAAGCAACTTATCATGCTTCAAGAGGTGTGACTTCCATGTGCCCTACCCTGTCACTGGTTGCTGCAAATCCAGTTCCCCATCTCCAGCCTGAGAAGGAAGGGAGCAGGATGCATCCACGCTGCTCGTAGTGATGGTGGTGGTACTCCTGCATTCTTCAGGAGAAAGCTCGTGGAGGCTCTCTGCCTAAGGCTGCCATGGCTCTCGTTATTCTTGAGGAATGTTTTTGTCATTTTGACAAAAGTAATATTCTGTTATTTATAGTTTCCACAAAGCTAGGCAGACTCTAGTAATAAATGATAACTACTTGTGAACAGAAAGAGTGAAGAGTATTTTTGAGTATTTTTGAGACTCTACTTGGATTCTGATTATTTTTCAGGCACACATCCATCCTTGGAATATCCTCAGTGTTCTTTCTCTGGCAGACATCCTGTGAGCCAGTGCTGTTGGAGAGCGTGGTTCCCCTTTGGGATGGGTCACAGTGGCCTAGGTGACAGCTGCACTCTGAGTAGATGTCTGTATATAGCAAGCCATAAAGGTTGGACAGCAAATGGTTAGAGTCAGGAAGGATAATTAGGAAAACAATGAACAGTGTTTCTGTGCACAATTATCCTCAAAGATTCCTGAATGGCAGATTGTACCATGAGACTGGTTATTAGCTAATCAACCTGTCTTAATCTTGCATCAAACAAGTGAATGTATTTCAAGTTTGCAGATTGGCTGGAGACACAAGGGAGAAAAAGTATCTAATGTGAGAGATGACAAATTGAATCACAAAAGGTCTTGACAATTGGGGATGGACTCAAAGTAACAAGATGAAATTAATGGAATAATGTTTAGGCCCTAACGAAAGATTCTCAACAAATAGTTCCCCCAGTACAAAACAGAAACCTAGATTTGAACTGCAGATGACGGCACCTTAGTCAACATCACCTGAATGTGGTGTGATTGCTGATGGGGTCTCAGGCCTTATCAACAGAAGTACACTACTCAAAAAGTAGGCAGTCATTCTATGAAGATCTGAAGACAGTGCACAAAAAGAAGGTGACCAGGATGAGGAGGAATCTGGGAACTACATAACTTTAGGAATGGCTGGACCAACCTGGGAGTGTTTAACTGAAACAGTGTACTTGGAAGTAGCTGTCCTTAGAACAATGTAGTAGCCATCTTCACTTTCTAAAGGGGAATTAGGTCTTCTCTGCAAATCTCCCCTGGGTGCACCTAGGGCTGAGAGCTAGACGTAAAGCTGGGGGAATTTGGTTTCATATTTGGAAGAATGTTACAGTTGTTAGAGCTGATTGAAAATAAATTGCCTTGCTTTGTACATTAGTTCTTTTGTCTTTGGTTGTGTTAAATGTTTTGGATCAGGTGCATCCAATGGGAAATCACTGTGGGAAAATGGAGTTTCTCATTCCCTGCCAGTCCCATAAAAATATTGAGTAAGGATATTGAGACAAACATACACATATATAAAATATATAAGAATATATATTTCTATTATATATAAATATATTCCTATTATATAAAATATATAAATATATGCATTCCTATTACATATAAAATATAGACATAAATGTGCATATATTCCTATTACTAAAGGTTTGCTTTTGCAAAATTCTTGGTGTTCACTTCATAGTTATTTCTTTTTGGTGACAACAAGAGGTCCAAAAGACAGATATTCTTATTCCTAGCTTGGAGATGAAAAAGACACCCTAAGAATGGTCAGGGTTCACTACTCTTGATGCTTGCTGAGTGGGTCCAACAATGGGATCATTATAGTTGGACATTTGTATACTGTTGACATGTGTGGTCTTGCTGGTCAAACAGCATGATCATATTAGAGATAAACAACAATTTCTTTCCATGAAGAAATGGAGTTCAGGAACCTCTGAAGTCACTTAGAACATTGGTGAAATCCTTCTGGCAAACCTCCTGCAGATGCCTGAAACATGGAAAGATGAAAGAGCTAATGTTCTAAGAGTAAAAAACAAGTTACAACGTGGGAAGAGTCCTTTTATTTTTGTCCCCCATGCAGGTTCTTTCTCTGGATGGCATCTTTTGCTGAACAGTAGAGATATTTTAAGACCAGATTTGAGGTCTAATTATGAGTAGGAAGTGAACAGGTCTATTTCACCCTTCAATGATGTATAATATGTATAGAAAATCAAGTACAGTGCTCTGTAACCACCACATGTGTAGTCCTCCAGCAGGCTTCCTTGATCCGTCCCCAGTCAGTGCTCCCTGTCTTCACCAGAGTTAGTGCTCTGATTTCCACTCCTGTCAGTTTGTTTTGCTCCAAGTCAACAGTATTTGATGGGAAGTTGTTTGGCCCCTATGATTGATCTGTGACAACAGATATGGGTAAATTTTGCTTTCCTTCTACAAGTCCTTTTTGATGTTTACTGCTTATAGAGGTATTTCCACTAGGCAAGGTATATCCAGTTTACTGGATTGAAACCATGGACAAATCCTTAATTTCTTTCTTTCTTTCTTTCTTTCTTTCTTTCTTTCTTTCTTTCTTCTTCTTTTTTTTTTAACCAGGAATCAAACTCAGGACCTTGTGCTTGCCAGTCAGGCACTTGTGCTGCTGATATCCCTGGCTCAATATTTCTTAATTTGAATCGGATGGCTCCTTCCACCCAACTCCTCGTATTTCACATAGTCTGATGCTTTTAAGGAGTGTGGGAAAAAACAGTGGAAGGATTTTGGGAAAACAATCATCCTAGAGCACTAAAGCCATCTGACAAAGGGCTGAAGCTATGCAGTGTTAGGAGAAATGAAGACAGTGAGGCAGTTTCCAGGAGGAGGTGAGTCCTCTATCCTGCTTTTAGAGGAGCTCAGTGAGTAGCATTGAAGGAGGCAGGCCCAGGATGGATGAAGATGGCACAGGGCACAGATAGGAGGGCCCTACTGTGGTACATCTGCGTAGTTTTGAAGAATGTTCTTTGCATGCTTCAAATGTGCTATACTAGTTGTTTACTTAAAATTAAGTATTTAGAATAATTTTCTAAAAGGCTTTTGTTCCCTTCTTTAGAGTGATGGATGACAGTTGTCAAAACCTCCCCAAGATTAATCACCAGAGGCCAAGATCCAAAGCCACAGTAGGGAAGACAAGGGACATCAAATCTCTCAATAAGGAGCATGCTAAACAGGTCAGAATGGCTTTTTTAATATTACACTTGACCTAGAAATAGCTCCAAGGAAAAGGTTTGTTTGTTTTAAAAATTTCTGCATGATTTAGTTCAACTGGAATTCTTTGAAGAGTTGTAGAATTTTTAGTGTGCTAGATTTCTCCTGGTCTGAGTGCAGGACAACGGTCTCCGGGCAGTGGGGCCTGGCTGCAGCAGAGCTTATTCCTCTCAGCTGAGGTCACTTCATGTGTCAGGTCTTCCTGTCACAAAGCATATCCCTGGGCTGCTCAGTGCAGGCTGGAAGAGAATCAGGTGTCACTGGGTCTCAGCTGTCTGCTGCTGGGTTTCTCCACAGCACACATTGTTGGTCTTCACTTCTCTCTGCATTGCACTTCCTAGAAAGAGAGGGCAGCTCTCTTCTCTTAAGAAGACAGCTCATTAGGCAGGTGGGTGAAATTCAAGCAAGAGATGCATATCAAAGATCTTGTCAGGGACAAAATGTTTCAGGCCTTAAAGGAAAGAGGGTCAAGATAAACAGAGAAAAGTAGAAAGAGTTAATGTCAGAGATTCTTGGCCATATGGGAAGGAATGATCATGAAACTCAATTGATCAATATAATTCCTCACCCTCGAGGTAGATGAGTCCCCAGGAGACTGGCTGACTTTGCTGATCCTTCTGACTTGGCCAACCCTGGCCACAAGAGGAAGGACAAGCCAGCAAGCGGGATAGGTTGAGGAACAACCCTTTGCTCCAACATACAGCTCCTCTGTCATGGCACAGATAGTTTATTCATCTTACCAGATCTGTACAAAAGAGGCCAGATAACATGCAGGGCTTCCCATGCACAGCACTGTGATCCAGCATGTACAGAATGGGGGAATAGGCAGCTACAACCAGCATCTCAGTTGCTTCCACAGCTGGCTTCTCACTGTCTTCCTCTTTCTTCAGGAGAGTGTCAATAATACTCATGTGGAGAGTGCTGACTTTGGTTTAAATATATCAAGAATTCACAGAGACAGTGGAGAGGAAAATGGCATCCCACAACGAGTAAGTGGCACTCAGGATCCTAACATTGGAAAAAGAATTCCTTTTAAAAATACAAAGGTTGGCTGGGAGGTAAACTGGAAGGAGCAATGGATGGTAATCAGAAAGTGAGTTCTGATCTAGCATGTTTTTCTGGAAGAATGGTCTGGAATGGGCTGCCTTGTTTCTAAGAAGTTTAGTCTCATTTGTAATTTGAATATTTGGGAGTGATGGCTTTAAATGTTCCTTTCAGCTTAAATGTTGTATGATTAACATAATAAACATTGGCTGGCCATGGAGCACTCTGTAATGAGCTGTGGCCTCACACTCATTCTTTCAGCCCTGTCAAGAGTAAGTGATGATTAGTGTCATGCTTCTCTGTTGGAGGTGTGACTCCAGGTTTAAGTATTATCCCATGTGAACCACGGTGCCTCAGTTGATCTAAGGCTGATTCTGTCCTTGGTAGATATTTTTACCCTTTTCATAATGAATATCATGTCTGGATTTGTAAATAGCAGTTTCTCAAAGAAAGAAGACACAGACTAGGTGACTATAATAGGCAGCTATTTCTAAAGCAATTCCTTTAGAAACTGAAAAGCATAATGTTTCTCTCAAGTGTAGCCTCCAAGGTTGTCATTCTTTATATCCTCTCTCTTTTTTTTT